>CATIWR010376532.1:0-10232 GCA_949677035.1 Omphalea diandra
AGATGGGGGGGGGGGGGGGGGGGGGGGGGGGGGGGGGAAAATAAAAATTGGTTTATTTTAAAAATATTTGATTATTTTTAAAGATAATTTTTAACAACATTTTTTTTTTTAATATTCCAAAATAAAATTTTTAAAAAAAAAAAATCATTTTTTTAAAAATAATAAAAAAAAAAAAAAAATTTATTTTAAAAACACCCCCTTTTTTTACGGCCCCCCCCCCCCCCCCCCCCCCCCCCCCCCCATCTGAATCTACACCGCCACAAACTAACACCTCATACCATTGTCATCAAAACTTATTGCTCCAAATTAATAACATCCCCATACTAAATAGATAAAACTTAAACATAACTACATACTCAAATATGATAAACACAGTTATTGCCCACATGCTAAAATTTCAACTGATATAACAACTACTTCATGGGACCAGAATCCTGTAATTTCATGTTATTCTCAGAATCCACACAAGTGAAATCATGGTTCTGAATCAATAGGTCACAAATGTAAACTTCTCAATAATGATAGCAGAAGACAAAAACAGTCCCCTATAATTCATGTATCATGTTAATATCAAGCATGACGTGTTTCAAGTTGGTATCCCTACGTAAAAACAACAAACCTGAGTTTTTAAACACAGGACATTCAAGTAAGCACATTCATAAACACAATTATAAACTCAATATTCAGGTAACCAACATTTATAAACCCAAGTTTCCAAATCACCAACATCTGAGGTCTAATTACCAAAACAAATATAAATTTCAGGATTGCTTTCTCTACAGTTTCTTAATGGCTCACACCCTGACAGAAACTACTAAAAGATAATTATTTCAACCTTCACCTATACTGATCCTTTGATCTCATCAAAGATTAATCTGGCCTTCACTGGCTCACTTCATGACATGCATCTAGCATTACCAATTGCTGGAAGTAGTCTCAATACAAAAAGAAAGATATTTCCAGCACCTCAATCACTTTAACGCTCCCATGTCCTGTCATTGCCATCTGATTCTTTCATTATTGTAGGCTCCTCTTTTACACCATGAAAAAATATTGTCACCTGTAACCAATTGGTCATATTTGATCCTTTTGATTCCATCCCATATACTGGAACTCAAGTGGGTAAAGACAAATTCCTATTTTACAGCCCATTGAGTGATCCAATTACCTGAAAACAGGAGTCGAATTTCCTAATTCTTGCTCTCTTATTAGTTTCTCCAACAGTTTTAGAAAGATAACTCTATGCATTTTGATGTAACCATGTGCAAAATAAGGAAGAGAAAAGAAAGGAGAATAAAGAGCAACCAATACTGTTCTTGAAGCTTCCATGTTTAGCATCATTACAAAAGGGCTGAAAGTGATATAACCTAATGGATAAAACTGAAAAAATTCCACATTTCATGATGTTAAATCACTTTGGAGTAAATATGTAAAAGCTTTGCCTGGACTGATTCCATGGTAAGTGCTTTCTGTGATTACGATTTTTTAACCTGCATACAAAATCTTCTTAGTGCAACTGAAAAGTGCAACAATATATGATTTACTGTCCAGTTTACCAGAGCAGAAAAAACTATAACCAAGATGAGAGGGCCAAACTATGATTTAATTATTCGTACCAACAACAAGAGGACTAAAAGTTTGATGTTCAATTGTTATGAAGAAGGGGAAAGAAACTTATAGCTAAAAATTAAGGGGAAACAAAAAAGTAAATTACCAACCTGAAAATGCGAACTACTCAAGCATCGTCCAATCTGGCGGAACAAGGGTACCATGCAGCGCTGAAACTCTGCAGGCTGCGTTGCTTCTAAAACTTCCTCCAGCTCACCCAAAAACATAACCTCTTTTGAACTATTTGTGATTGGCCAATATTTTAACATCCCTCGTATAACAGTATCAGCAAGCTTGCAGTCTTTCTCCACAAACTGCGTAATGCAGTATGACAATTGCTGGTGATACATGGGTAAGCATTTTGGTTTGTGTAGTGGAATTAATGCTCGAACAAGAAAAAGCTTGTGCTCTTCTTTCAAAGGTAGGGCAAACCCATTAATTATACTTCCCAGAATCTCCAATAGCTCTGCAATTCCATTATGCTTCTCAGTCTCAAAAATGAATAGATAAAAAATGTTGTTAATTGCTTTCCTGATGAATGGCCGATGCACCATGAATTTCCCATAGATACGGTGCAGAACTGTCTTCAGATACTCCCTCTCTCTAGGGTCCTCTGAATCAAAAAGATCTAACAATTTGAGAACAAAGGAGTGATCGATATACCTCTTAGCCAACTTTGCATCTGTCTCGGGTGATGCTACAAACCTCAGAAGAAATTCATACACAACTTGCAAATGAGGCCATGCAGGGTCCATTGCAGGTTCATCCTCTTCCAAATCGAAGCCTTCCAAAACTTTGTTCTCACGTGGTGGAGAAGAGAGTGTTCTAAACAAATTAATGGACACCATCTTAACAATTTCTTGCATCATTGTTTCTGAGAACTTCCCATTTGCAGAAGAAACATAATCCAAAAGCTCCACCAAAGTTTGCCGCTTGATGTCCTTTTCTTTTGAGTTCTTAGTAGGGTCACTGAAGTCAAACACAACACAGCATAAATTTAGTTTTATGATAAACAATTTCGGCTTCTCAGAATTAGGAACATCTCTGAAGCTAGGCAAGGCCTCATAAGGAGCAGACTGACTCCCATTCAACTTTGAATTTACAGCTTGGGTAAGCTTATTGCTATAATTTGAACCTAAATTAGAAGTTGAATTGAACCCCGCTAAAGATGTAGCACCTGGGCTTGCATAATGATTGCCCGATAAGTCACTGTTTCTTGGGCTGGTAGAAGCGTTTGTTGAGGGGTTAGAGGTTCCCCCTCCCTCATGATTCTCAGATGGCTTAGAAGGCTTCCGGGGGAGCCTGTTGAATATCTTTTTGATCATTACTTGGGTGGCAGTATAACTACAATATCTCCTTCCAGGCACTATAGACTTATCCCACACCTCTTGAAAGCAAAACCAGCAATAACAATAGAGAAGAGACAATCAATTCAGAAAGCACCAAGATAATCTGAAGCTAGAACTAGCACTCCACCTGTGAGATAATCCAATCCATATCGAGGTTGCTGTCACAAAACAACATTCATTTTCAAAAACAACAAAAGAAGAACATCAAAGGCCATTAAAAGCTAGAGATTAAAGAACAGTCGATTGCAAAACTATTGCACAAACAAAATAAAACCTTAGTTAACCATTTTCATCTCAAAAAAAAAAAAAAAGCACTGTGCTTTATACTTCTACAACCACAAAGGACACCGAAAAGAAAATGAATCTTCACGCTTCAATTAAAAAACCCAGATGCATTAGACATTGAAAAAAAAAAAAAAGTACTCAATTATTCCTCAGATTTAGATGATGTGATCAAGCAGCACCCAATCTGACAACTCCATTAAAGTTTTCAGAAAAGATAAAGAGAAGGAAGATTCACCTTTTTTTCTCCCTGTCTGTCCTTGAGCTTATCCAAGAATGACGAATAATTCAGCTGGATCAAAAGGTAACAAGATCTGGGTATTGATCTGGACAACCAAAGTAACCTGAACATATCCAAAAACATAAAAACCCAACAATAAATTACACATTAAACAAGCATTAACATAGATTTAGCAATTAAAAACAAAACCCATCTTAAAAAAACAAAGAAAGAACAAACAAAATGAAAGGAAGAAACAATATTTGTCGTCCATACTCACAGAAAAAGAAAAACTTCAATTGTCCACTTCTCTCCGTTGGGTGCGAGAAAAAGAGGAGATCACAAGTAAAAATAAGTAATTAAAAGATTATATTTAAGAAAACAACAATCACTTGTTGTGTTGGCTAAAATTACTGTTACTGGTTTTGCTTTCTTCTGCTGATAATTTCAACCTCAGAAATCACAGATGTTTTCCTTTTTTTTTTTTTTTGGGTTTGTCAGATTCCTCGTCTTTCTTCTTCTGCTCCTTCTTCCAGTTCTAATTTTCTCGAGATAAAAATACAAACCCCATTTTGACTAAAACGGCCTTGGCATTTCGTTGATGTGAGAGCAAAGAAAAAGGTTAAAAGTGGAATCAAACTGAAGTGCAATGCACGAGCCAGTATTGTGCGAAAGGGGATTGGAAAGCATGTCTTCCTCTTTCTTTGTCTTTCGAGGTTTGGAAGTTTCAAAATCTCTTTTTGGCACGGATTTTCGCTAGGATCGGATAAAACTTTCACCCTCTTTTAGGCGCGTCAGCCTTTTCTCTCTCGATAAAATTGTTCTATCGCATTTATTTTTCTTACACAGAAAAATATTTAAGTGTTTGCTCAAAAAGAAAAAGAAAATGTTAAAGTGTTTTTTCTTTTTTGAGGAATAAATTTTAAAGAGTTCCTTTTTTTTTTTTTTTTTTTGCTCATTCAAAAGTAAGGAAATTTCATGTCAACATTTATAATGAATTAATATCTAAAGGTGAATTGGCTATTTTTATTTTTGTACATTCATTTATTTCAAATTTACTCTTCTTAAATATACGTTTGATATAATTTTAAAGAAATAAAATTTCATCTGATGAATTTTGAATTTCTTAAATTATGAAGACAGTGTCAATTAAAATTTAAAAATTTTAATTATATTTAAATATACTTGACAATTAATTTAGTCAATATAAATTAGACCCTACTAATTAATATGGGCCAAATCAAAGTCGGCTCACTCATAACGGATGGCCGAGTCTGTGATTAATAGCTTTCTAAGCAGTTGGGACTTTTATTGTGATAAATTAGATTGGCAGTTATCCTGGTAGAATCATTCATCATATTCAATAATATAGTTTTTATTTTAATAAATTAGATTGGTAGTTATCCTGGTAGAATCAGTCATCATATTCAATAATATATTTTAGCACTTCCATATATGTTTAACGAAAAAACTTAAGAAATTTTTTTAAAGGTAAAGGATCTCACCCTGTTTGAAAGTTATTAGAGGAAGGTTTTTGAAAGATTTAAAAAATTTTCACAACCTCTATTTTCTCGACCAATAATTTAGTGGGTTGAAAAGGGTTAACTTTTTATTTTATTTAATTTTAACTATTTTTACTTTTCTATTATTATTTTATTTTTATAATTTTTATTTAGTTATCTTATTGAAACTTTCATATTTAGAGGGTATTTCGATAATTTTAATATAAAACTTTCATTAAACATTATAATCTAACAAAACAAACTAGATTATAAAACTATGCTTTATCTTTCATTTGTCACAAATAAGACAATATTAAATTATTAATCTTTCCTTATCATAACCTTACCTTACTTTACCATTTATTTTCCTAAACAAAGTGTTAAGCATTGAGATGGATATTGAAATTAGATCGGATTCCTCACTTATATTTTCTTATTTTGCAAGTTCTAATTTATTATAACATCAATATATTTTTTTTAAAAAAAAGTTATTTTTGGTAAGTATTTTCTCTATAGCAAAAAAATTGTTACTTTTCATTTTTCACATTGTTTAAACAAAATATATTTAATGATTTTCTAACTCATAATTGTAGTATATTTTTCTATTTATATCCTCATTTATATTTAATAAAAAAACCAATATACTCTTTTTAATTTAATAATTAATGAGAATAAAATATGAAAAGTGATTATAAATATTTTTTTATTTAATGAAAGTGAACATGCATTTTCAACGAGTTAAATTCTTTACATGCTCACATCTAAAACAAAAATACATATATATATGAAGATTGAAATCTTAAATTGGTGACATATGATATTAATGAATTTTGGTTTATTGGTAATCATTCTCAAAATTATGAAATTTTAAATTTAAATATCAATTGAAGCCAAATTAGAAAGGAAAAAAAAAAACACATTTGATCATTTTAGATGGTAATCACAAGTGCGGAATAGTGAATACTCAGGTAACGAGCTGGTAATTCAATATCTAAAGCCATAAAAATCATTGGAGCCTTGAATTCTAATAATCACTTATTCCTTTATTTTATTTTATTTTATTTTCATATCCAATATGATGACACCAGCATTAAAAAAAAAAAAAAAACCAAAGATATTTACCAAAATAAACGTCCCCACCAATCTAACTTGTTTTTCACTGCAACAGAAAAAAAGGTGTACTAATTTTAGCAATTTAGGATTAGAACAAATTGTCTCTCATTCATTCCACCAAACTGTCCCAAAAAATGAGAAAAACTAGCAAATCTTGAGGGAGACATTTGAATATTTTGCACAAGAGCCGCCAACTTTTCTTTCATTTTATTTTTTTTAAAAAAAATCTGTCATTCTTATCCTTTCTTTTTTCATTCACCAAATAAATACCCTTTCACCATTACTCATCAATTCTAAAATAATTTTCTTTAATAATTCCAGCAGTTTTTGTGATTTTTGAATCAGTCATCCCCACTATCCCTTATCCTGTTTTGTTATTGAGAATGTTATCCCAACATTTTACCTAATATAAGCTTGGTGTTGATAAATTATTGGTGAAATTAAAACTAAATATTCTTCTATGGTTAAACTTTGAAAATTATTACTCTTATTATATTTTTTTTATATCTAAGTAATCATTGTTGATTTCAAAAAAAAAATATCTAAGAAATCATTGTAAGTAAAGATTTGTCTTAATATTATTAAGAGGATGGGGATAGGATAATATTATAGAGAAAAAATTATTTATATTTATATTAGATATATGTGTTCAATCGGTAGAATAAATGCATCTATATTAAATGAGAGTATGAATATCTTTATATTTATACATTTT
The DNA here is from genome assembly GCA_949677035.1 of Omphalea diandra. Classification (NCBI taxonomy): domain Eukaryota; kingdom Viridiplantae; phylum Streptophyta; class Magnoliopsida; order Malpighiales; family Euphorbiaceae; genus Omphalea; species Omphalea diandra. The sequence continues at coordinate 6,790 of CATIWR010376532.1, forward strand.
TGTTCTAAAATTCTTTAACTTCAAAATATAATTTTCAACCACTATTCGAGTTTGTTGTCTAAACTCTTTTAGTGTCAATAAAAGAATCAATTGAGCAGTTGAAATCATAAAATAAAATATCACTTAAACCCTCAAAATTGCACCAAAATTTAAATAAGCCTAAGTTAACTTTTTTTCATCTATTTTGGCTTAATTAGCACAATCTTATAAATTTTAATTCAATTAAATCCTAATTATGAAGAAAACAATTAGAATTTCTTTTTTCTCATTTTATAATGATAAAAATATTAAAAGTAAAAAGTAAAAATAATAACCACATAAATTATGGCTATAAAATATTCTTTTTCTCCTTAATGACATAATTTATTAGAATTTTCAAATTAAAAAATAAAAATTCTTCTTTAAACATAAATTTTAATTATTTTAATTAATCAAAGAAATAAACAATATGATAACCAATAGTGAAACAAAAATTTATTTTTTACCAATTATATTAAAAAAAGAATATTTTTATTTATTTAAACAAATAATCCATATATTTTTTTACTTTACTTAATTTTTTTTATCTTCATTATACATTTTCACGCGATATTAATATCTACTAAAGTAATTTCATAATTTATCTCAATTGTTTACTTGTCTTCCTTACTTTATTATTTCAATTTCACTATTATTATTCAATTTATAAACTGTTAATTTAATTTTTAATAGTGTCGTTATTGCTACTACTGATTTGCTCAATCAAATTTTAATTTGAAGCTCTTATTGATTATGAGTGTTTGTTTAACTTGTTATATTTTGAATTTTTATTTTTCTTTGTTATTGGATGCTTTGGTCTATATTAATTAAAATTATTTCTTGATTTATGAATTATGATCGATTACACTATTAAGGACAAAACTCAGTCATAATTTAGGTGATTAGTATTTTTATTTTTTAATTTTAATATTTTTATCATTTAAAATGAGAAAATTAAATTTTAAATATTTTTATTATAATTAAGATTTAATTAAATCAAAATTTATAACCTTTATGCTAATAAAGTCAAAATAGTTTAAGAAAAATGATTTAGGTTTATTTAAACTTATAGTGCTAGTTTTAGGACTCAATTGATCTTTTGTTCTATGATTCTATTGCCCATTAACACTATTAATACATCTGTCAAAAAGTGAGTTCATACAATAAATATGAAAAGCTGAGCTGAAAGTTATGTTTTGACGTTAAGGAGGTTTAGAGCAAAAACACTTGGAGTTCAAAGGGTATGAGATGGATTATTCTAACATTAATTTCATTAGATAATTCTTTATTTGTCATTACATTAACAGATAGATATATAGAAATGTGATATATATTCAGTGGATTCCCTTATTGATTAACCATCAAAATGAATGAGATCCTAAGAGCTTCGTCTATACTAGTAGATGAAATAGGACTTCTACGTGAACATTTCTAGCAGCAGTTCGTCGTTCCGCCTCTAACAGTCAAGTCCCTGGCACTGCTTATTCTAACAGCAGCTCTTACTGTAATAGAACCAGGACGTCAGCTCCAACTACAGCAGCGAGAATGCCTTCACCACCAGATATTTCATCTAGAGCTTATACTTCCATTGCATCAATGGTGATTCATCGAACACTGTCTAATCTTTAAAAAAGTCTTTATCTATCACATAACTCTCACCTATTTCTTCTCAACGAATCAACTAAGAAGCCCTTACCACGATGAGCAGCCGAACATTAACTCATTTCCTCCTCCATTTCTAGTCTTCTTTCTTTTCCTGCTGCAGGTCCCATATACAAAGTTGTAATGACTAAATCCTTTCCTTTTTGGATCATATGAAAAAGGTCTAGAACCCGGTAGTATGGTAAGCAGAATTCTGTTTTAACACCTTTGCTTTCCAAGATTCTAAGTTTTTGCCAATATTACATATGAATAATATTAATGAAAAGGATAGGTTAGAAAAAAAAAAAATGGAAGGAAGACTAAATAATACTAATAGGCTCTTATATACATGCCATTTGCGGATATAAAAGGTCTCCTATAGAGAGGTGAGTCTCTTTTCATATCACGTAGCAAATGGAAAGAATCATATAAGATGATGAAGGTATGAGTGCAATGTGGGATGAACGTAATGAGATTCTTGATAGAAATATTTAGTGAGAGGCCATTGAAAAATAAGTCAAAAGGATTATGGATATTTTATGATGGATAATGATAATGCAATGACTGTTAATCTATTATAATATGGTAAAATTTTGATGGGTATATAATAAGATAAAAATTCAAAGTATTAACAAATACATGCAATGTATTAAATGTTAAAAAAATATATATGCATTATATTCGAGCCTGTTAGAAAAGATCAATAAAGATATCTCTTTATCAATGACTTATACTCTAAATTTTGCAAAGCCAAATCTCTTTAATTATTTTAAAATTACGAATTAAATCATAAATCTTATTATTAATTTATAGTCAATCTTTTTCATTAATTTAAGTATTTTTAATGTATTAATAATTATAATTGATGTTTTAAAATTATCTCCAAAATGCGTTCAATAAAAAATTTTTGCATTCACTTATTTTTAATTTAATGTAGATTCAACTTATAATGAACCTTTCTGTCTCTCATAACTATTTTCTTTTATACTTTCGTAAACAAATATCCTCAAGAGTGGCGACCTGCAAATTTTTAAACCGAGAATCATGATTTCCTTTTATTATTATTGCTGCTGTCGTTTTAATTTCTTTTTTTTTTTTTTTTGTTACTGAGAATATCATCCCAATATATTACGTATTATAAACTTTGTATTAATAAATTTATTGATCAAATTAAAAATTAAATATTCTTCTATAGTTAAACTTCAAAAATTATAGCTTTTATTTTTTTTTTTTTTATGTCTACTTAATCATAATAAGTAAAAATTCATTTTAATATTATTAAGAGAAAGGAGATCGGTAATTTCATACGAAAAAACTTATCTACACTTGATGTGTGTGTGTGTATATATATATAGATATATATATATATATACACTCTAAATGAGAGTATCTTTACACTTAAAAAAGTATAATACTAATTCTATTAGGTAATTATAAACAATTATGTTATGTATATATATATATATATATACACTCTAAATGAGAGTATCTTTACACTTAAAAAAGTATAATACTAATTCTATTAGGCCCTGTTTGGATGGGAGGTTTGGATTGGTTTGGAAGGGTTATTAATGGAATGGAATGGATTGGTTTGGTTTGGAAAGAAAGTGTTAAATTATATTTATGTTTGGGATGGTAAGAATGGAATGGATTGGTTTGAAAGTAATATTGTTTGTTTGCACTGGATTGGAATGGAAGGTTAACTTAAAAAATGACAAAAATACCCTTATACATATAAATATAATTTTCTTTTATTTTTTCATTTATCAAATATTTAATATTAA
>CATIWR010376565.1:0-18992 GCA_949677035.1 Omphalea diandra
AAGATCATTTCGTTGACAGGGTCGCCTTCACGAACTAGGCATGTTCCTTGGCCATATAGACAAGGTTTCAGCCTTTCACATATTGCATCTAGCATTTGCTCATCCATCATATTGAAGAGTTGTACCTGTCACACATTAACATGAAGCTAGTTACTTAGTAGTGAAATTGGTTGACTTATAAATAGAGGTGGCAAACAGTTCAAGTTGGGTCATTATCGAGTCATGTCATTTTTGAGTCGATACATTTCAAGTTGGGTCAGGTTTGGGTCGCTCGAGTTTCATGCGGTTTGGGTCGTGCATACAAAAAAGATTTCGAGTCGGGTTCAAATTGAGTTTGGTTTTACTCTTAAAATTGATATTTTGAGTCGAATCGAATTGAGTCATTTGTTATTCAATTTTAAAATATCAATTTCAATTCTTTTATCATTTATGATAAAATGAAACTTGATTAAAATTTTGTTTTTATTTAAATGCTTAAGAAATTAAATATAATTCATTTTTTAAGCAAATGACAATATATAATGAAAACAATTGAATTGAGTTCACATAAAATTATATTCAAGTCATATATCATAATTTAAATTAATTTACAAACAAATATATCATGTTCAATGATAGAAAAATCATTCATTATAAAAAATTTTGTATATTATGATAAAAATTTGCGTGATAAAATTAGATTTGTCTTCATACATGATTTTATCAAGACAAAATCAAATTTATTACAATTATTATAAAAAAATAAGTAAAATTGTGATAAATTTTTTACATATAAAATTATTTAAAAAATTATGATAAAAATTTAGTTTAATCACTCAAAAAGTCAAACCTTTATGTGATTTTAAATTGTATTCAAAATTTCTAATTAAGTCAATTACACTGTAATTTGATAAATTGATTTTAATTATACCTCAAGTTAAAAACAAAATTCAGTAAAATACATTTAAACTCAGTTGACTTTTATTCTTTTTCAATTAGTTTAATTAAACTAAAAATTAAGTTTTTGACTTAATTAATATACTATTTTTTATCAATTATACTGTAATTTGATAAAATTGATTTTAATCATACCTCAAATCAAAAACATAATTTAGTAAAGTACATTTAGACTTAATTGACCTTTTTGAAAGTTTATTTATTTTTTCTATTTATTTTTGAAATAAAATGTTTTTGATGACCTAGTTTTTTTTTCTTTTGATAAATTTAGAAATAATTTTCTAATTTTCTTCTTTCTTCTAAATTTGTTATAGCTTGAAAATCATTTTTTTTTGAGTTTTTTAAAGATGAATTCAAAGAGTGAAAGCCGTTTTCGGGGAGAACCGAAAGGCAGTTCCGCTTCCATTCCCCAAACTATTAAAAAACAAAAATCACTTTTTTGGACTTTCTTTTTCATTGGATCTTCATGAGGGAATTTTAACTTAGATCTGTGTCAAGGTTTTAGACAAATTTTTCAATTAATTCCATTAAATCTAAAATTAAATTTACGACTTAATTAATTATTACTTTTATTTCTATTCAATTTAATCTTATTTTTTCTTAATTAAATTTATTATTTACTTTAGTATGATAAATTTTAATTTTATATTTAAATATAAAATTAAAAATTTTTAAAACGTAAATTTATAATTCATAAAATCTCTCAATTTCTAATTTTTTTTAAAAAAATTTCTCTCAATCTTCTTAAAAAATTAATTTAATATTTTAAATAATAAAATTTTAAACTATTCAAAATAAAAATTTCTAAGAAATATTTAAAAAAATCAACCACATGAGTTTAATTAAGATGATATTTTTATGTTTTCCATTTAATCTCATTTTTGCTCAATTAAATTTATTTTCTATTTTTAGATGATGAATTTTAATTTTATATTTAATTTAAAAAATAAAAAATTTAAATTTAAATTTATAATTCATAAAATCTCTCAATTTGTTGTTAAAAAATTAATTATTATATTTGAATAATAATTAATTAAACTATCTAAATAAAATTTTTAAAAAACATTTAAAAAATTACTTACATGAACTTAATTAAGATGATACTTTTATTTTACATTCAATTCAATCCCTTTTTCACTTAAATAAATTTATTATATACTTTTATATGAAAATTTTTAATTTTATATTTAAACAATTCATAAAATCTCTCAATATCTCATTTAAGAAACTTTTCTCTCAATCTCTCCTTAAACATTTAATTTTTATATTTCAAAATAATAAATTATTTAAAAACTTTAAAAAATCAATTACATGAGATGTTACTTTTATTTTATTCAATTAAATCTCATTTTAACTAATTAAATTTATTATATACTTTTATTTGATAATTTTATATTTAAATTTAAAAAATCTAAAAATTTTGAAATTTAGATTTATAGTGTATAAATTTTTTAATCTCTCGTTTAAATTTTTTTTCTTCCATTCTCTCTTTAAAAAATTAATTTATATATTTTAAATACTAAATTATTTAAACTATTTAAAATAAAAATTTTAAAAAATAATTGCATGATATGAATATGAACATTCTAAAAAGTTTATCCTTAAAATAAAAATTAAGAATTTATTAATTTATTATTTACATATATAAAAATACAATTTATAATTTTAAAACATAAAATTATTTATTTATCAACTAAAATAAAAATAAAATTTTGATATTTTTGTGAAAAAATATTTAAATTGAGTAAAAATAAAAATATTATGGTAGTAAGATTTAAACTTAATTTTGAATTGAATTGAACTAAATAAAAAAAAAAAAGAGTCAATTGAATCTAAATATACACTTTATTAAATGTTGATTTTGACTTAGGTATAATTGAACATAATTCATCAAATTATGATGCAATTGACTCAAAGTAGAAACTTTAGATACAACTGAAAAATTCGCAAAAAGGTTTGAATTTTCTTAATATTGAGCCCACAAATTTTTAACTCAAAAATTTTTGTCATAATAAATGAGTATATAAGATAAATTATGATGTACACTCTTTCATTATAATATTTTATCATGCTATATTGTCTATCAAATTACATATAAAGAGAAATAATATTGTTATGATAATAACTTTCACTATATTAAATAATTTGAAAATTATGATAAAATTATTTTACCACAATAAATAATTTTTTTAGTATTACTAAATATTTTATCATAATAAATAATAATTTTAATTTAGACACATAGAAAAGCACAATAAAATTAATAAATTTATTAAAATATAAAAATTTCTTTATATTTTAAATAAAAATGTCAAAGTTAAATCCAAATTTGAATTTATATTTAATTAAATAATCTAAATATTTTTTTGAAAAAAATTATTCTTTTTATTTTAATTATTCTGCCTTTTATATATTTAGTAATAAATTTTTTTATATTATCATTGGGTCAACTAGATCAAGTCACAGGTTGATCCATTATAGTTAGTTTTGATTCGATCCGTTGAGTTAACCTTTACCCACTCGAAAATTTTGAGATCATTTCATGTTTAAATCATTTTGGATTTTTTTAGGTCGGATTCGGATCACTTTTTTCGAGTGAGTTCGGGTTGGGTCAGAAATTATTACCTCTAGTTATAAAACTTCGATACTCAATTTTATTTGTCATGTCATGTTCTAATTTTTGAAAAGATTATTGCACGCATTGTTCATATTATACCACGTCGGTATCATTGTATCTGTGTCCGCGCAACATGATTTTATGACTATAAAAAGTTGTTAGCGTTTAGGATAAATAGTATGAAAGCTTGAAAACTTTGCATAAATGGAGGATAGGATTGGAGAAGCTAATAAAACTTACTTTGCGAACTAGAACAAGGCAGAGATGGCGCTTGATGACTCGCCTGAGATCCATGGGGAGACCTTTTAGAATGGCTTCTTCGTTAATTCCTCGAGTTGCACACCATCTATGTTGGTTATATCTTCGCACACTCTCCTTCATTTCTTGGGGCAGTTGCCTATGATGCATCCATCTCTCTGTATCTGTCTTGAAAATCCTCCATTGCTCTAGTCGTGTGCTATTGGACTGGAGATATCTCTGTCAGCATAAACAAAAGTAAGTACAAGAAACTCCCTTAGAAATTTTTGAACCATAAACCAGAATTTTATGATCTGTTTTGCTAATTTAAGGGAGTGTCTTCTAGTATAAATTTAAATTAGAAACTATAGCAAATTCTATTTAAGGGAAATGATTAATGGTAAAATTTTCAGCCCATTTTGGCACATATATAGAGCAATATCTTCCAACTAGTTATATAAGAACTCGAGTATTTTGTTAATAGCCAGACCTCCTTGCATATTTCCAATAAGCAGTCCAAAAAGCATCAATGAAACAATTCCAACAATCATGGCATAATTTATTTCTCCAATATAAGTGCTTGTGGAGAGTCCTTGTCCTAGAGAACTGCAAAATTGAGAGCAAACAACGTAAACCTTGCCAGCAAAGAATTTGAGCTATAAACTAATATGTTCAAGCAATCAATCATATGATTATTGTTGCGCAGATAGCAACTCACTTCAAATTGCTCAGCGCCCACCAAAGGCAGTAGAAGAATTTCTTGAAGAAACTAGAGGATGTAACCCGAAATGCCAGTGCATCACTATAAATGCCAAACTCGAAGTATCCACTGCTTGGATTGCACAGGTTTGAGACATTGCTTGACATTAACCAAGACACTCTGTCACGATTATCTATGAGACTGCAGTCCACAAACGAATAATAGCACTCGCCTTGTTTGAGACTACAAACTTTTCTCCAACAGTCTTCCTGCCTTTCAATTGCTAGGAGGTACCACAAGCATCCCAAAACCTTTCAAAAACAAGGGTAAATATGATAAGTCAAAAGTATATTCAGTAAATTAAGGATATTATAATCGTCTATAGAGCTGTAAAATTGCAAATTTAAATCCCGGTTGGAGCCTAATTCATTAAAAAAGAAAAGTGATTAATTACGTACATGGCTTGCCAACATATAGAGCACCAGATTATAAGCTGCCCCGGCCAATGCTGTTTCCAAAACAACACCAGTAGCCTTGGTGATTTGGGATGAAAGGGGAAACATAAGATACATCCGTAGAAGATACTGAATTACGATACAGATGCGGATAACAATTTTTGTATGTGCCATAGACGAACCCCTTAAACTTGGTAGCACAACCCAAATCAGCAGCTGAAAAATCAGTCCAAGCAAGTTAAATTTCAGGTCATTTCCAATCAAATGAAGCATCGATTACTATACGTATGTAACTGGTTATTACAAACCTGAGGAATAGGTTGAGCAGCGAAAATGTCTAGCCAAAAATCCCTGTGAAGGTACCTTGAAGCAATCTTTGCAGGATCAACAACAAGCTCTCCTCTTCCAAATACTCGAGAAGATGGAGCAACATGAGCCACTCGGAACCGAACAAAGATGTGGAAAATGTAAACTACATCAGCTAATGACCTGATGACTGTAAAAGCAACTTCAAGAGGGGTAGATACACGTATGCAAAGGATGTCCTCTTCAACTTGAGGCAGCAAAAAGAATAGAGGGTCTATAAATAATGAAGTTAAACAAGCTGCAAAGAAAATCTTGCTCCATGTTTGTATAACAGGTCCTCGAGGATCCAATATTGTCTTCTCCACTGCATCATCATATCCATAATCTTCTGAGAAGACCCGCGTTAGTACTTTTCGGGGAAAACTCTTATTCGAGGTGTGAGTTGTAATTACCTCTAGTGGAATTGTGAATTTTCCTTCTTCAACATCTTCTTGAAACCTGAAATATGTAAGAATGAAAAAAAAAAAAATTGTTGTGGATTAATAATATCAGTTAAATGAGTTGATATAGACTTGTATACAAGTTGTTTGACAGACCTTGCAGAGCTTGATATATGAGATGCCATAGATATATACTACCCAGTGCTTTGATTGGCACCAGTTTATCTGCCATGACAATACCAGGGGATAAAGGTTTTAAGAATTGATCAGTATGGAAAACAATGCATTTCAAGAACTCAACCACACAAATGAATTTGTCAAGTTAATATGAACCTCTCAGAACTATAAGGCATCACCATCCTTTTTCTTTAACAAATTCTATGTTATATTGATGCAAAAAGAGGAGCCAGTTTTCTTCATAAGTTTTATACACACAAACACCGACATGTTTTAACAATGAGCTTTGGGTCAAATGCTTCTAAAGTTATTTTTAGGTCTGAGATTGCAAGTTCCAATCCCTATTGCGAGACTGTTATCCTAATTAAAAAGTTGTTCAAAGTAAAATACTGTTGCTCCACGGAAGGCGGATCAGTCTAAAACAGTATTGTAAACAAAAATGGCAAAAATTTAACAGGAAGCCCAACATGGGCAAAACTGAGAAAGAAGTTCAACAGAATCACATAAATAAACAAAATAAAAGCAAAATAAAAACATACCATTCAAATGTTGTTTCCGTAAGGAAAAATTAGTTTCCGGAAACAATTCAAGGAAGAAGCATACACGAGACCTTTTGAATGATACCCTTTGAAGAAGAAATGCAAGGCTACGTAGTTAAATAGCATTAAGCTGACACTAAAAAACAAGGTTGGGAATATGCTAGTCTTGGTGCAACAATCTAATGTATAAGCTAATTTGACCATTCATTGAAGTCTTAGCCAAAAAAAAAAAAAATTTCCATTTGCCAAAATCATTAGAACGTTCATTGATATGATCTATGAATTACTTAAGTTCCATGTATTACCAACCAACTTTGTTTTTATGAGCATGCCGACAAAGGAGTGAACCATTTCGAAAGACGAGTCACTCCAAGCTCGGTTCTGCCTTTTGACAGTAAGGTGCTCATCACCGTCTAGAGGGCAGTTCATTCTCCTTTAATAACCAGTTTAGCTGACACCCATTTGTTTACTTCCTCATTATCTATTAATTCCAAAGTCTTGGATAAGCGCACATCATCCTGAATTTTTGCATTTTTTCTTCAAATTACTTAACAATCAAAAGTTCTAGTAGAAAAGCATTCATGCTGAATGTCAACCCAAATAATTGATACATTAACTCCACAATAGCTTCTTTAGAGTTTTTTTCATCACGATAATGCTACCCAAAACATAGGATTAATTTCACTGAGGGCTCTTGTTAATCTAGGTTCACATATTGAAGAGGCACATGATTTCATCCGTAGAAGAAAAACACCCTAGGAACAAGGAGTCCGTTTTGCATATCTTTGAAGAACAGCAATAGATAGCAGTTGCGTGCCTCCCAAGCACCTGTCACAGAAAATAGAGGTTTTAGGTTGCAAAGACTCCAGCAAGAATAACAAAGAATTCTTGTCGAATCATTTGTTAAAGAATTCGCACATAAAGAATCATTTGAAGAGGCATATAAGCTGCAGAGGTGATAAGATGTTAATTAAGTTTTACATAATGTGTGCCCGTACCAAAATAAAAAAGCCAACTGAAGCATTCACCTGAGGAGAATAATTGAAAGCTTTTGACCTCAAAATTGACGCCTTGGCCTGGCTTCTGCAATAGATACTCGAATCGCTCTGCCATCAAGTTCCTACTCCAAACAAATTCACAAAGTAAACATTAGACAAAAAAGCACATTGGCAAGACAGCATAACCATACATTGGATTTGAAGCTAAGGTACATATATTTAATATATGAATTAAACTTACACGATGCAAGCTTCATGTATTAGTGAGCTGACTTGATGAAACATATGACTTTTAATTGACTCTAGCCAATAAATATAATTCATTGAATAGAGAACTACCAACTTCAATTTAACGCAAATCAACCAAGTGCCACAAAATTAAATAACAGTTATTATGTTATACAACAATATTTTTGCCTTCAGTTATCATTATGGCCGTTATTTAACAGCAGAAAAATTTCTATAACCCATAACAATCGTTACGTAATGGTAATGACCGTTACATAATGGAGCATATTTTATCTTTTTTTATTTTTTCTTCTTCTTCCATTTTATTTGTGCTAAATCAAACTGAGTCAGCTTACCTTTCAAAAATTCTTCACAAATTAACTCAAAATACTCAAAAATATAAAAGAGTAAAATTTATGCTTATTATTTAGTTATAAATCTTAATTTTAGTGACTTTTGCAATTTTTTACACAAAAATTATGTAGCAGTTTACCATTACCATTGCATTACGACCGCGACAACCCTGTTATTGTTACACATAACCGCGACCGTGATTTAAATCCATGCCAAGTGCTGAAAGATGATCCAAACTCATCATCCACATAAAAACAAAACTCTCTAATGCACTATACCACAAACACAGAAATAAGAATGACCTTAGAACTTCCATTCACAACATTGGAGCCCTGGTTTCAAAACTAGCAATTTAGATTTAGCAAAAGACAGCCAACAGCATATGTATCACCAAGAAAAAGTAAGTAGTAAACTTACAGTGCCATTTAAGGATTCGATGGCATTTTCAACCTCTTCAGCAGAACTATAAGTAACAAAACCAAAGCCCCTTGATCTACCACTGTCCCTGTCATAAATCACCCTAGCTTCCACCACCTTCCCTTGCTCACTGAAAAAGTTCTCAAGTGCCAAGTTATCAACACCCCAAGAAAGGTTACCAACGTACAACCGATTGGCAGAATCAAAAGCTTCACCACCATGTCTGGGGCCTCTAGAAAATGAAGATTCCCTTTGGGGAGGAGGTCCAGAATTCACCCTCAATGCCCTCCCCTCAAGTTCCTACAATTGTAACAAACTCTTGCTTCAATACAATAGCACGGCACACAAATCATGGAATACAACCTTATCAAGAACAGAGAAGACAAAAAGTTCATACTTTATTGGACAATCAATTCTTGCACCATCAAGAAAACTCAAATAATTTTCAGCCCCAAATGAAACAAGCTTTACATAAAAACTGCATTCCCTTTACCCCAACACTGTACTATCTTTTTCAATAATCTCAGAATGGAATATATTCTCAATCATAATGAAGTAATATCAAAACCCTTTCATTCACACACACACAGAGAAGAGATATCCAGAACACATCACCAATAACACTCAAACAGAACAGATAAAACATTATTTCACTTACATAGCCATTAAACTGCTGAGCAGCAGCTTCAACTTCCTCAGTAGTTGACATGGTCACAAAACCATACCCTCTGCTTCTTCCAGTTACTTTGTCATATATTACCTTCAAAAACCAAAAAGAAACGCACTTTAGCACACAAAAAGCAAATCTTTATACAGACCATATTCAAAACAAACACCCACCATCAAAATAATCTCAAATTCAATATTATTGGCAAATATGAAAACGCTATACCTTGTCTCAACTCAAATGAAGTGAAACAAAAGGCTACTTGTACAAATGCTAACTATAAAGAAATCCTAATAAGAGTAAATTAATGCAAAAAGACACAAAATTGGGGCCAAAACAATAGAAAGAATACCTCAACCATCTCAACGTTTCCAGCATTTTCAAACAAACCAGCAAGCTGAGCACTGTCAACACTAAAAGGAAGATTACCCACAAATAATTTAAGGTCAGCAGAGAAACTTGGGTGATCACCACCATCACTAGAGACCTCTTCCTGTTGGTCGAATTCAGAAGAAACAGCAACCTTGGGGATGAAGCGGGACGAGAAAAGTGAGATGGGAATTGAAATGGCCCTGGCATGAAGAGTGACAGAAGAGGAAGAAGGAGGATATAGGAAAAATACTGAAGTAGGTTTATTGTGGTTGGAGAAGGAGAGGGTTTTCGGATTGAGGGAAGGAAGAAGAAGAGAGGAGGCGGCAGCAGTAGTCATGGCCTTTAGCTTTGGTTTTCTTGTACTTCTTTGCGAGGAGAGAATAGATGGAAGGATAAGACTCGAAGACGTGAGGAACGGATGGATAAATAGATTGATAAGTTCAGATATTTATGGCCAAGTTTGGGCTTGGGTTTGGGCTTTGGGTCACAAAAAACCCCAAGTAACCAATTGATGATTTTTTTTTTCCTTGTTTCAAATCTATTCAATCACAACTAAATTAGGAAATTCTCTTTATATTTTCTAGATATTAGGATTTCCTGTAATTTATATATTAGGATTTTCTGCATTGTATTCTTTTTTATTTCCTATTTTAGAATTTTCTATATTGTATTTTTGTATATTAGATTTTTTTAATTAGGACCTCCCTCCATTGTATATAAATACGGATTATTGTGATCAATAAATATAAAGAAGCAATCACTCCCAATATACACATGATAATACAGCTAGGTTGAAACTTCAACCAATCATTGACGATGACTAAAGTATCATAAAAAAATGGTGGCACCATCATTGAATACACCGAAAACCATTGAGTGACACGAGCCGCTAGCTTGTTAAACATATCGAATGCTGCCAACATCCAAAACTTGCATCCTATGCACAACATTACCATCTCTTACTACCTCTCGACTACCAAGTTGTATTGACAAGAAATCCTAATATATAGAAAACATATAACGAATATTGTGATTAGAGTGGGTGAAGAACGTGATGATTGTACTATTTCAAGGGATTATATCCACCACCAGAAACAACACTAAGGGATCGATTGGACTTTGGCATAGCAAGCTAAGTCACTGCTCTTTTCAATGTTTATCTATTATTCTTCAATTTTCAAAATTTTCTTCGTTATCTCATGAACAATGTTGTGATTATTTGCCATAAAGTAAAACAAACTCATTTACCTTTTTCATTAAGTGATAATAAATCTAAGATTGCTTTTGAGTTTGTTCATTGTGAATTTGGAGTCCTTATAGAATCTCATCCAATTATGGTGCATGTTTTTTCTTAACCTTAGTGGATAATTGTATTAGATGTACTTGGGTGTAGTTGTTGAAAAATAAGAATGATATTTACCATTGTTTTCAAGCTTTTTCTGTGTTATTTATAAATCAATATCACACCACCATAAAAAGGCTTTCATAGTGACAATGCACAAGAAATTATAGATAGAACCATGAAATTTTTTTAAAAAAGAAAGGAATTTTACACGAAATTCTTACACAAACATTTCACAACAGAATGAGGTGGTGGAATAGTAAACACAAATACCTCTTAAAAATTGTTAGGGCACTTCATTTGGAAGTCAACTTAGCCATTCATTTTTTGGGTGAACATATATTCATTGTTACATACTTATCAACATCACAACTACACCAAAATGGCATGGAATGTCACTATGCGAAGTTTTGTTCAACAAATCACCCAAGTATAATAATTTGCATGTTTTCAGAAGTCTTTGTTATGTACATGACATTAATAGGCCAAGAAACCAATTTGCTCCTTGTGCACTTTGTCGTACTTTTATGGGGTATCCTCTTAATATCGAGTTTATGATTTAGAGAATCGCAAAATAATGATTTTTACGGATATAGTATTTTATGAAAATGCTTTTCCTTTTAGTGAGTCAACAAATGAGCCTTTTCCACAAAATCACATTCCTAATTGTCTAAATTTTGATAAGGATGATCATCCATTTATCTTGAATGATCAAAGTTTGCAAGATAAGCCACATGGAAAGTCAACACCACATTAACAAATAACATATAGTGCACATGTGACTATACCGATGCCCAAGACAACTCTTAATAATGAGGATGAATCACCTCCAGCTCGACTTATACAGGCAAGAAGTGCTCCATCCTATTCACAAGACTATATGGTTGACACCTCACGATTAGTACAATCAGAACAACTGGCTTACAATGCGATTTCTTTTGGTAAGGCATACCCTGTTTCTTTTTCCTCATCTAATTCTCGTTTTAATGACCATCATAAGATTTTCATTACCTCTATTAACACCCTCGAGGACCCTAAGTTTTATTTACAGGATGTGAAGGACTCAAAATGGCAAAATGTAATGGTTGAAGAAATATAAGCTTTAGAAAAAAAAACCACACTTCATATTTATGATCTTTACTTACAGGAAAAAACCATTAATTACAAATGGGTTTAGAAAATTAAATCTAAAGTTGATGGTATAGTTGAGAGATATGGGGCATGATTTAGTAGCAAAAAGTTATACTCAAGTTGAAGGGATTGATTATAATGAAACTTTTGCTTTAGTTGCAAAATGAACCATGGTGCATTGATTACTTGCCATTGTTACTGTCAAACATTGAAATTTTTATTAAATGGATGTAAACAATTCTTTTTCGCATGGTGATCTTCATGAGAAAGTATACATGGTTCTACATCCGAGATTTAATCAAACAAGTGATAATAGGGTATGTCGATTGAGGAAATCTTTTTATGGCATAAACAAGCTTCTAGACAATAGTTTGCAAAGCTCATTTCAGCTCTTCTTCAATATAGTCTTTCTCAATCTTGAGTAGATCGCTCCTTATTTATCATGAAAATTGACTCTTCCATACTTATTATGCTTGTTTATGGTGATTATCTAATATTATTGTGGGAAATGATTCCTATTTATGTGAAAAGTTTAAGCAATATTTATAGATTTGTTTTTATGTTAAGGACTTAGGAATCCTTAAGTACTTCCTTGGTCATGAAATGGCACGAACTACTAGAGGTATTTTCATCACACAACACAAATATGTTTTCGATATACTTGCTGATTCGAGCATGTTGGATTCTCAACCAACAACTTTTCCTAGTGGTACCATAGGCTAGTTGATCGTTTGATTTATTTGACAATTACTCGCCCTAAAATTACATATTTTATGAATTTATTGAGTTAGTTTATGTAAGAGCCTCGAAAAACACATATGGAAGCTGCTTTACATGTGCTACATTAAGTCCTCACCTAGATAAGGATTGTTTTTCGTATTGTTAATAATTTTCATTTGTTTATCTTCTATGATGTTGATTGGGCAAGATATAGTGCAAGTTGACACTCCATTAGTGGTTCTTTATTATGCTTGGTCAAGCTGTTATTGTCTGGAAAACAAAGAAATAAAGTACTATTTCTTGGCCCTCAATTGAAGTAGAGTATTAGTCTATAGCCCTCACAATCACAAAATTATTATGCTTGTGTGCTTTGCTTCAAGATCTTATAGTTGAACATCATCTACCTATATCTCTATTTTGTGACAATCATGTAGCTCTCTACATAGCCAACAATCTTGTTTTTCAAAAGCGCATAAAGCATGTGGAGTAATTGTTATTTTGTTCGTGATCATGTACTTGTAAGTGATATTAAAAACTTCTTATATTTTCTCTAAAAATCAAGTTATTGATTTGTATGAATAGGGCTCTATCAATCCCTGCTTGATAAACAATTATCACGAGGAAATACAATAGAATACCTCATTAAACGAAGATCTTGTAACTATACCACTATATACAAGCATTAGGGTCCGGGGGGATATGGGGTAAAACATTTGTGAAACCTGAAGAAAATCAGAGTCCTCATCTAGTATGACGGGGACTAATTAGGTAATAACTAGAATCTTGTGCAGAATACCTAACTTGTCACCTTTTAGAGTCGGGTTCGGAAGTTGGGTACGGCACGAGGAATGTGTTAGGCACCTTGAGCTGCCTAGATATTGGTCTGGCTTCTACTCCATTATCTGTGATTTTTATTAATTGTTCATATTGATTATTTATTATTTTTATTGTTGCCAATTTCACGAGCACAATTAATATAGGTATTGCAAGGCAAATAATAAACGTGATGCAAATATATATGCAGTAGTAATAAAAAAAAATTAATTAATTTTACAGGTCAAGCAGGAGTGAGAGATTCATAAATACATCCAAAATAACAATAAAAGTAAGGAATGAACAAGACATAGTAAGTATGTCCTACAACATAAGGGTCAATCTCTAGATGTCATGATTACATAAAAGAGTAAAAAATAATAAAAAAACAATAATAAGAATAACAACAACATTTATCAAAATAAAGAATAATTAACTAACTTATTAAAAGAACAATTAACAATAACATATCAAAATGCAACACAAAAATAACCACAATATATATTAAAAATGCAACACCAAAAATACAATAATATATATTAAGAGTAGGGAAACATTTGATTAATTCACTGAAAAATATTCAACCACAACATATTAAAAATATCACACTAATAATACAATAATATATATTAAAAATATGAAAATATTTAACTAATTCACCGAAAAATATTCAACCACAACATATCAAAAATATCACACTTAAAATATAATAATATATATTAAAAATACATAAATATCTTAACAAATTGACCAAAAAATATTCAACCACAACATATCAAAAATGTCACACCAAAAATACAAAATATGTATTAAAATACGGAAATATTTAAATAATTCACTGAAAATTATTTAACCAAAACATATAAAAAATACCACACCAAAACACAATAATATATATTAAACATACGGAAATATTTAACTAATTTCACTAAAAAATATTCAACCACAACATATCAAAAATACTACACTATACAATAATATATACTAACATTAATATATTAAATTAACTACCACACAAATATAATAATAATATATCAAAATGAGAATAAAAAATAATATTATGCATTTAGTAAATATTGAATGAAAATAAATAAAAGAGCCATCAGAGTTTCTACTAAGGTATCTTTACAGTAGAATGATCTTCATTGCGCTACATCTGGGCTCTAATGGACTTTATTGCCTTAAATATTTGAATTTTTTCAGTCATTGATCTTTCTTGGCAGCTTTGTTGTCATTAAGGCTTTTATTGAGGTCTTTTTAATGTAGGATCTAGGCTCTAATGGACTTTATCCTCCTCGACAGCTTCATTGTTATCAAGGCTTCTACTGAAATCTCTTTACAGTAGGAGAATTATTACAAACTTTATCCTCCCTAGTAGCTTCATTGTCACCACCGAGATCTCTTTACAGTAAGATTTGACTTTTGATGGACTTCGTCCCCCTTGGCAGTTTCGTTGTTATCAAGACTTCTACTGAGATCTCTTACAATAGGATTTAAATTCTAATGGATTTCGTCCTCTTCGCTAATTTCGCTGTCACCAAGAGATTGTAAACATACAGTAAAAATCTAAACCTCTAGTAGCATGTTAAAGTAAAAGATAAGAATGTAAATTCAAATGCAATGCCAATAGAGGTGACAATTTTTGGCTGGATTTGAATTCATTCAAAAAAGCTTGCTTAAATTTGAACGAACCTAAAATGATCCGAAAATTTTTTGGATCGGGTCGGGTAAATGTTAATCCTCTTGGTCGAGTCAAAATTGACCTGAATGAATCAACCCGTAACCTAATTTGATTGGCCCGATGAAAATATTAAAAAAAGATAATTTTTATTACTAAATATATACAAAATAGAATATTCAATATAAGGATCAAATTCATTATTATTTTTATTTAAAATATAATGGTATTTCTATATTTTAATAAAATTATTAATTTCATTGTGTCTTTTTCATATGCCTAAATTACAATTTCTTACTAATTGTGACAAGTTATTTAGTAATAACAAAAATTATTTATTGTGATAAAATAATTTTATCATAATTTTTTAAATTATTTAATACCATAACAAATATTATAGTGGAATCTTCTTATATGTAATTTGGTGGACACTAAAAATTTGATGCCAATATATTGATACAAAATATTATGACAAAAGAGTTTATATAATAATTTATCTTATATACTCATTTAGTATAACCAAAATTTTTTAGTTAAAAATTTTTAGGCTCAATGACTCAAAAAATTCAAACATTTTTGTGAATTTTTAATTGTATCAAAATCTGCTAATTGATTCAATTACACCATAGGTTGAGATGAATTTTTTAAAATAAGAGATTGAGATATTTTATTAATTATAAATTTTTTATTTTTATAAATTTAAATAAAAATTGAATTGTATCAAAAGTTTCTAATTGAGCTAATTACACCCTAATTTTGATCGCTCGAGTTTTGAGTAGGTTCAAATCACCCATCATATTTGCATGCAAAAATAATTTTGGGAAAGATTCAGATTTACTCTTAAAAATGAAATTTCGGGTCAAATCAGATCGAGCTATTATTCAATTATTAAATTTTCATTTGATTTTTTTATTATTTATGCAATATTTTCTCATAATTTTTTAGAGAAAAAAAATAATTCTCTAAAAAAATTATTTTTAGTGAAATAGATTTTATATAAAATAGAAATTGATTAAGATTTTTTATTTTTATTTAAATACATAATAAATTAAATGCAAATATTTTTCAAGCGAATAACTATATATATAATATAAATAAGCAATTGAGTTAAATTCACATGGCATTATATTCAAATCATACTTCATAATTTAAATTAATATACAAATAAACATATAATGTCTAATAATAGCAAACCACTCATTATATAAAAAATTTACATAATAAAATTAATTTTATCTTAATATGTAATTTTATCATAATAAAAACAAAATTTATCACTATTATTATATAAAAAAGTAAACTTGTAATAAATTTTTTTATGTGTTGAATCATTTAAGAAATTATGGTAAAAATTTGACTTAACAACCCAAAAAATTTAAATATTTATGTGATTTTCAATTATATCCAAAGCTTCTATTTGAGTTAATTACACTCTAATTTGATGAATTCATTTTAATTATACTCTAAGTTAAAATCAAAATTTAGTAAAGTACATACTAAGACTTAATTTACCGTTATATTTTTTTAATTAGTTCAATCAAATCCAAAATAAAGTTTAGAGTTTAATTAATATAATCTTTTATTTTTATTCAATTTAATACTATTTTTGCTTATATACTCTTGTATGATCAATTTTAAAATTTAGAATTTAAAAATTAAAAATTTTAATATTTACATTTATAATTCTTAAAATCTCTCAGTCTCTCATTTTTTTAAAAAAATTTTCCTCAATCTTTTTATATCTTAAATAATAATTTTTAACATTATTTAAAATAAAAATTTAATGACTCAATTTTTTTTTATGGTTTAAGACTATTGAATTATTTTCTTTTATTAGAAAGTAATTAATTTTAATTTGAGCAAGTAAGAAAATAAATAAATAGAGTGGTAGAATAAAAGGGTTAAATTGAATATAATATAAACTTTGGTGATTGAATGATTAAGGAGGGATTTAAAGAGGAATAAGGCAAGTAAGGAGAGACTAAATTGGGAATTTTCCCATCTTGCCCATATTTTTTCTCTCCCGCCGACACAGGTAGCTCCCACTCGTCCATTTTATGACGTCAAACGCTAACAAGTTACCCCTCAAAATTAAGTAGGGAGGGATGGCCAGTGTTTCTCATATTAAATATAACGCATTTAATACGTGAGAAACACTAACAAGTTAATTATGTCAACCTAGCAGATCACCAGCAAGTTACCCCTCAAAAATACATTTAATGAGATTTATACCTTCTAAGCTATTAAAGTGTTATAAATATTGATAACCAATAATAAAATTAATTAGAGTCATTCGATCTTGATCTAATGATCAAAAAAATAGTAATCATAGATGGATAAATAATGGAACAACCATCAAAATCACACCTATACGTACATATATAACTTGCAGTGCAAAAAGATAAGGGATTTAAACTACGATAATCTCTATCTTCTTTTACTATTTATTTACCCAAAAATATATAGCTGTTAATTTTTTTTGGGGGGTCAAATAATGATATATCTGTTATAAGTTATGTCTATTTTTTTGGTGGTGATATCCTCAATTTCGGAATGATACAGTAATATGTTTTTGTCGTTTATGATATAAGAGATTGGATGTTGAGTTCTTAATAATTTCGTTTTCTTCAAAAATTTTAAAGACAAAATAGGAATGGTAGGTTCAAATCAAATTAAAAGAAAAGAATATTATCATTAACTATTTTCATGGGTTTGGTTAGCAAAATATTAGGCATTGTACGTAAAATGAAACTATTTAGTACTGAATATTAACATTCAAATCTTATCAATATAACTTTTTTTTCAATTCTAAAAAACGATAGGTAATTTATATTTATAAAACTTATTAAAAGGTGTAATTTGCAAACAAATTAGAATGGAGTGTTCCACAGACTTAGCCTAACGGTATGCATATATTTCGACTTGAGTTTGATATTGAGTTCGAATCTATCTTTTCTAGTTGAAACTCAAAAGAAAAAAAAAAAAAAAAAAACAACAAGAATAGGGTGTTAAATTTCTCGATGATTGTAATGGTTTGTCTTCAAAGACTCAGGAGTCAAGTTGCCTCATGCCGGCCTGCTGTTGCTTGTTTGCTTGAATTGCCACTAGGCTTTTGAAGGGAGAAGATTGAAACTGGGATGATAAGATACCAGCCCAACGCAATACCAAATACTTAGGTCAGATGATGATCTCCCAAGCACGCGACAAAACCAACCTACATATTTACTGACACAAGGGTGTGACCATTTTGTGGCCTTGGATCTTGCTCTTTTCCGTTTTTCTTTTAAAATGGGTTTAAAAAAATTAAAAAAAACATAAATAAAAATTAATGCGTTAATCTCACATATAAATCTTTTATAAAGTGAGACTAAATAAAGATTAAAAACTTTTATTTATTTTTATAAAACCATTTTTTAACTTCTAAATCAAAGATTATAAAATAAAAAATTTGAAATAATTTACTCATATCGACCTCTCCCTCTAAAAAAAAAATCCTAAACAGAATAGTATTAATTATTTATATTTTATTTCATACTTCCATGCAATATACCAAAAATTAACTCATGTAATATATAAGAAAAAAGAATATCAACAGAATGTTCTTAACACAAACAAGCAATAGTTGTAACGACCGTATTCATATTTATTCTGATACTAATAAATGTAATGACCAATTTCATTCTACATAACTCATATTGCTTTAATACCAATAACTGTAATAACTATGTTCATTTACATAACTCATATCTATTCATGTTCACAATCTGAATGCTACAATCGGTACTTATCAGAGCACTCAACATCCAGGATTTGCCCGTCGGCTCCGTGACGTCATACACACCGGGATTTACACGTCTGCCCCGCG
>CATIWR010376589.1:0-69694 GCA_949677035.1 Omphalea diandra
ATTTTTTGTGAATAAAAATAAAATATAATTTTTGAATAATAATATTAAATTTCCATTTTAATATTAAATATCTGATAAATGAAAAAATAAAAAAAAATTATATTTGTATATATAAGAGTATTTTTATCAATTTTTAAGTTAACATTTCATTTCATTGCAGAACAAATAAATAAAATTAATTTCAAATCATTCATTTCTATTCCTATCATCCCAAATATAAATATAATTTAACACTTTCTTTCCAAATCAATCCATTTCATTCCATTTCATTAATAACTCTTTCAATCCATTACAAACCATTCATCCGAACACATGAACCCGCCTAAAACCAAGCCCACCGACCACTTTACTCTTACACCTTCTACCCCATTTTATTGGCCAATTTATATCATGGACCTGTTTGCAATATTTGGTGGTTCATAGGTCTAAAATACGCGTGGTAATAAATATGAAAGTGTTTATTTTATCTATAATTACTATTTTATTTATTTCTTTAATGCATTCTTTTTTTATTTTAAATATTATTATTTTATTTATTTTTTTAACATACTTCCTTTTTTACTTTAAATATATATATATATTTTTACTTTTATACCTTCTTTTTTATTTTTAATTATATTGACATTATTATTATTATTATTATTATTTCATATATCTAGAAAGAATAGACTTATTTTTATTTTCATAAAAAAATTTATATAAACTATAGGTTTATCTATTTTAATATTACAAAAAAATTGAAAATGTCAAATATTTAATTATAAAAAATGAACCTACAGTTTACAAAAGATGAACTTACAGTTTACTAATAAAATCTACAGTTTATACTAAATAAATTTATAATTTACAAAAAATGAACTTATAGTTTACTGATAATAAATCTATTGTTTCTACTAAAATGAGTCTATAGTTTATAAAAAAATAAACTTATAATTAGTAAAAAATGAACATATTGTTTACTGATAATAAATCTACAATTTGTACCAAATAAACTTATAGTTTATAAAAAGTAAACTCACAATTTATACCCAAATGAATCTACAGTTTATGCCAATGAACATACCGTTTGTAAAAAATAAATCTACAGTTTAAAAAATTGAATATATAGTTTACATTAAAAATGAACTCATAATTTACAAAAAATAAATATATATATTTAAACTAATCAACTTACGTCATGTAATAAATGAACCATAAAAAAATATAAAATCTATTTAATAATATTAATATAAACATAAATAACATACTAAAAGAACAATAAATAAATAATCAAAGAACATATAATAAAGAATAAAAAGAGTGAATCACAACAAAAAAAAAATAGAAACTCAAAAAAAAAGGATCGAACAGGAAGGAAAATCATAAAAATTAATAGCGAATTGTGCATACAATGAGTGAAAACACACAAAAAAAAAATTTCTAAAAGAGTAGGAGTGCATTTGTTAACAAAAGAAAAAGACACGCATTTTTTTTTAGTATGTGTGATAAATCCATAGTTTATATTGCAATATAAATAGAGTTCGAGGATCTAACAAACTCATTACATCCAGTGGATTGGCCCTCTCATTGCTGCAATATTTACCCCTCTCTCCGCACGGATTATCTAATAATTGTGTGTTTCTCTTATAAATTTCTAACATACTACAAAGGAATTTCCTCAAAAATACATAATACAAAGGAAATGTCAATATTAATTTTCAGTCTCGTTAGAGATAAACCATGCAACATACTGAAAATCATATGCAATAGTTGACAGCCAACCCTTTAATTACCATGTTTTGAATTAAGCTAAATTATAAACTTTTTTTAAAAAAACCATCAAATAATTTAGGGAAGAAAAAGTTATCAAGCTCCTAAATCAATAGTTAGTCATTGAGAAATAAAATAATATTTTTTAGTACTTAGGCTAGAAAAAAATTTACTTTTATTAATAATTTTTTTTCACTTTTATAATGAAATTCTTTTATAATAAAATTTAAATTAATATAACTATCAATAAAGTTATTTAATTTTTTTAACATATTATTTTTTAAAATAAAAAATATATTTTTAAAAATACAAGATTATTAAAATAAATTTTAATTTTAATTTTTTTAAAAATTGAGTTTTCAAATAAAATCTTAATTAACTTTTTTTTTAAGAGATAGCATATGCATGATAATTATTATCAATATTTATGATAGGAATTGGTCAAAGCCAAAATGTATTTAACAATACAAAATAATTAAACGCATTTTTATAAATATTTTTTTGAAAGGTTATTTCTATAAATATTTAAATATCACAAATACTATAACATTTTCGAGATCGTTAAACATGAAACCCGTACCTCAATCTTGGGCTTCTTAAATAGTTAGCCCAAAACCTCATTTTCTCTTTAGTACTTAAGACTTAGTTTCTTGAAGCAGAAAGGCTCATATCTTCATGAAGGTTTAGCCCCACCAGTATATAATGTCGGTGTCCCTTTCAGTCCAAAAGCCCATGCTTTCGGAGTCTGCATAAAAGATATCATTAGGGTAGCAACCTACGATATCAAATATCGATTAAAAAAAAAAAAACAGAAAGAGTAGGTCCACTTCGTCTAATTCAGAAAATTGATTTTATTTTTATTTTTATAAACAATTAACTATATTAAAATTAGAAACAATTGACACTAGGGTTTACTGAAAATAATTGACTATATTAAAATTAGAAACAATTTTTGTTGGGATTATGTCTTCAATTTCTAATTCAATTAGAATTTAATTATGGTATAAATTTTCTTTTTGATAGTGACTTTCAATTAAGGATTATCTCCATAAATAAAAATGAAAGATAAAGAATATATGGTTTTGCGTAGGAAAAAAAAAACCTAAAAAAAGAATATGAAAAAAATTAAAAAAGGGATGAGTTCTGATAATAAAAGGTGATCGAAAGAAAAATTTCAAGACGACGACAAACTGTTGCAAATTAAAGATTGAAGAGCGGTGTTAATCCTATAGCTAAGTATAACATATAACTCAAGGTGTTAGGGCTCTCTAACTCTTATTTTCAAAATGCAATGCAGTTAAATTTACTTTAAAATACAGTGTTTATAATAATTTTACTTTAATTTATCACTTTATTTTTAACTCCAGAGAAATATTTCTATATATTTATTACTTTATTTTTAACTCCAAAAAGAAATATTTTCCATATATTCTTTCTTAAAGTTCATTTAATATTTCTTTTTATTGATATTATATTATTCATATATTTTACACATTACACTCATATTTTATTTCACACTGACCATTATACACTCATATATAAGTTTTTAATAAATATTTAATATATTAATACATTTAAGACATTATTTTATTTCTACACTTATCATAATATAACTATGTATTTTTCATAAAAAAATATAACATATTTAAATCGATAAAAAACATTAAAAATAGTTTTATTAATTAAACATAAAAATATATATAAATCAAAATGCAATTTATGTATTGAAAAGGATGAATTTGTAAGATATTAAAATAATAAAAAAATTTAAGCAAAAAAAAAAGGACAATTGCAGCATATTCATGAAATCACTGTTCATGCACTCCAAAATTCAGCTACAAATGCAGTTGAATTTGAGTATTATGTCGTTTGATCCACTTCAAACTTGAAGTGGATTGAAGATGACATTTGAAAATAATGTAATTCTATTTGATACATGGATGTATCTAGAAAAATGATGAATCATATAAATTTTATGTCTTGTCGCATGATTTTTTTTACAAAAATTATTTACATTATATGTATCAAAATGATATAAAAAAAAAAGATTTATAGGATAAAGACTTATTATTTGAGATGGAGAAATTGATATTCAAAAATCAGAAGATTGAAATGATGAAATATCAAGAGAATTAAAAAATAAATTGATGAAATTCGGCAAAATTGAAAAAGAAACGAAATGATGAAATTCGAATGAAGGTATAGTTTATTGGGATTATGTCTAAAATTTGTAGTTGAATTAAAATTCCTATTTAACTAGTGTAGAATTTTTCTATATGATAAAGACTTTTTACTAATTTTTAATTCGGTGAACAAGTTTAATATATTGATAAGAGGAGGATGAAAAAAAAAAAGTTTACAAACCCTTGTAAATTGAAAATTAAGGAAAAAAAATTCCAAATTGAGAATTAAAGAGTAATGAAATTCTAAACACACAACTAATAACTTATTGTTCAAAAGAAAATCAAAATTGAATTAGGAAACTTTCCAATTGAGAATTAAAGAGTAATGAATTGCAATGCAAGGAACAAAAAAAAGACGCCAAATAATTTACATTTTATTGCTCAAGATTCAAGAGACCTTCCCAAGAAATTAATGGGGAGAGGAGAGAAAGTTCGTGGTTTAGTATTAATTTAGAAGACCGTACAAGGCAGTAGGTGTAGTGTCACATTCTCACTGTCGTTAAAAACCCAAGCAATAAGTGTCTAAGTCTGTATGTATTATGGAAGGCTCTGTTTGCTTTTGATTTTAAACATGAAAATAGGGTCAGAGCAGAGGTTGTTGAGGGAACAGATCAAACCCTACCCACTCTCACTTTCAATTCCGTTTTTAAGGCCACAAAATTGAAATTAATTAATCAATAATCCCTATATTGTTAATAAAAACAGAACCAGCGCTGGTAAGTTTGGCTTTGAGACATAGTGTATGTCACTATACCAATATTCATTCTTAAAGAGATAGCAACGTTCTCAAAAGGCCAAGAGCTG
This sequence comes from Omphalea diandra, assembly GCA_949677035.1. Lineage (NCBI taxonomy): Eukaryota > Viridiplantae > Streptophyta > Magnoliopsida > Malpighiales > Euphorbiaceae > Omphalea > Omphalea diandra. The sequence continues at coordinate 4,737 of CATIWR010376589.1, forward strand.
CAGCTTTTGCTCCCTTTCACATTTCTTTAGTTTGCATCCTCCGACTTTAGAAAGTGAAAGGTTTGAGAGTTTAAATTTATTTGTTGCTCTTTTTTTTTTTTTTGAAAAATAAAGAGAATGTATTTTATTAATTAAATAAAAAAAGATATGCAAGGTATTACATAGTTACAAAAATTTATAATGATTTCTAAAATAAAATAAAATAACTAAATTTAAAATAATAGATTGGATTGACAGATCATATGACTAGATTAATCAGCAAGAAGTACATTATACTTCATGATAAACTATTATTATTGAACTCTGTGATTTTTTTTTTTTAGTTTGATCCGAATCAACTAAATCTCATATATGCTTAAAAAACCTAAATCTTCTATATAGAGGAGATATAAAAATACCACACACTAATCTCAAAATTAATCAAACAAAATTAATTCGAAAATAAAAGGTTATAATCTACTTTAAAGAATATATCTAAAAATTAGTTGAAAAATAACAAAAACAAGATCTAAGAATAGAAAATTATAATCAACTAAAAAATGAGTAGAATCGGATTTTATCAAAAAAGATTAATTTCTGATAAAAAATGGCAAAAAAGACTTTCAAATGGTGCTACAAAGACTGAAATAAAGAGGAAAAAAAAGAGAAAAAAATTATTACCCAATATTGATATTTCAATCTTGAATATATGTGAAAACTGATTTAACTTTATCTTCAGTAAAAATTTCAAATATATAAATGATGTGAGTAAGCAATTTATTTTAAATGAATATATGCTACTAGAAAAAGCCTTAGTGGTCTTCCTTCTTCACATTTTTTCTCAAAATTCTTTTTTCTTGCTAGTTCCCTAGAGTTATCCTCAGGTGAATAACTTATGGTAATCCATAATTTCACTAATTTATTTATTATTTTATCTATTTTTATCTTAATAAATATAAATATATATTTATTTTACATATTTTTTTTGTTTCTTTTATAACTCTAACGGGAGTTTTTAGTTTTTATTTTATGAAAGCTTGTTTCCTCTTACATGAAAATTATTATTATCCTTTTATGAGATTGATTTATAATATTATTAAACAATCAATCAGTTTTTTTTTTTTATAACAATTCAATTGAATTCGTTTGAAAATAAAAATGTCGAGTCGTGGCTTAATATAACCATTGAATGAAGCATGTATAGCCATCAAATAGAGCTTGTTTTTCGCTATTATGCAAAGTTTAATACCTTGTCACTATGGTTGTGTTTTTACAAAAAAAAAAACATTACTTTTTGGTTCATATTTAACATATTTTGTGCTAATATAATTTGTTATAAATTGTAAACTTTAATTTTTAATATGTATTAGTAATCTTATATTTGATATTTCATGCATGAGAATTATAATCTTCCATCTAAAAAAAAAAGTGAGTATCTAAGTACATAATCTAAATTAGCTAATTGATTCAAACTGAAGTTTTGCTTAAATCTTTCAAAATTTTGAAACTCAAAATTTTAAAAAATTTAAATAAATTAATTTATACTTTAATAATCTATTGTTTAAAATACTATATTTAAAATAATGTAATTTTTTATTTAAAATAAAATTGATATAATAATTAAAATTATATTAATAACTCAGTCAATTTAAGATTTATTTCAAATAAAAGACTTTTATCATTAAAATGAATAAATTTACTAATAAAAATAAATTCTTTTTCTTTTTTAAATGATTTATTTCAATAAGGGTTTAAAAAAAAATCATCTTGTACTATTTTTGTGACATAAATAAAATTATGAATTTTCTTTTAAATTATTTAATTAGGAATCATATATTGAAGTTTATAAGCATAGTGGATTATCTAAGCCTCTATTTTGAATAATTGGTTTTATTTCACTTTTCATCTTTGATAAATAAAGTTTTATATGGTTTCGAAAATCAACATAAGAAAATATTCAGTAGCCAATAATTTAATTAAAGTTTAATTGACTTGGATTTTCTTATGTTTCATCATTTATTTAAAAAAATAGTTTTTTTAGTTTATTCTGATTTATTTTTAGATTATGAAATGATATATATTTTTATTTTATTTTCTTCAATAAATTATCTTAGATTTGATAGAGTTATATATTTAAATATTAGATATATTATTTATGTATTTTTATAGATAAATATTTAATATATGTGTGTTATTATTTTATTTTTATTATCCCTTGTAGGATTATGCATTTAATCTCTCTTTATTAGATTAATTTTCTTGTTGAGTTCTTATTTTTTCAAATTTGCTTTAACTTATTAATAACATTTAAGTTATTAGACGTATTTAAAGATCATTACAATCAATTCATGATCAACAATAATTAAGCTGAATACATTTTTTTCTCAAGTTATAATTTTAAATATTCAGTTATTTTGATTAAAAAATATTATGATTCTATTTTTTCAATATTTGCATAATCATTATATTTATTAATTAAGTTTTATAATTTATTAATTTTATAAAATGAAGTTTATATTTTCCTAAAAAAAACACAACAAGTGATTTAGCAGTAAAGGACTCATGAACAATTTTATAATTTTGAAATATATTCATAATATTTTTTTGAAACAATTTATGAACATTTGCGAAAATTAAAAGTTTTGAGTCATGTTTGATTAATGTGATTGAGCGTTTTTTGACATCTTTATATTATATTCATTAATCATAATATATTAAGTTTCATGAAAATTTGATTTTAAGATAAAAATTAAAATATATTGTTAATAATAAATTTTATTTATAAAATAGATATCTTTTATCCTACAAAATTCCGCAACAGCGATGCTAAACATGCTCTTCGCGTCCTTCAAAACAATAATTGATTACGCGACAAAAAATGTCCTTAATTTTTTTTTTTAAAAAAGAGGAAAATAATAGACACATATGTAGGTAGTTGGCTTTTACATATATTTGGATGACATTTTTTGGAAAATGAATTTCCATTAATTCAATGCCTTCATCTATTCTTTCCCACTATATGTTAGTCTCAATCTCAAAAGTCATACTTATTAGTACCAATTATGTTCAATAATTATATTGGACGAATCATTTTGAGTTGTACATCAAGTCAATTAAAAAAATGATTCATAATTATTTATATATGTATATATATATTTAAATGTTAATTTATATTTTTACTAATAAATTATACATTGGTTCAATACATATACTCAATATAATAAAATCTTTTTTCCAGATAATTCAAGTTGACCAGCCTATTAGCATTAATCCATCTAGCTATAGCAAAATCTTGCAACTTGTAATTGCATTTGAAAAAATATGGTTCATCTTCTGTAAATAATAATAATAATAATCCCTAATTTTATTGAGCCATAATTGCAACCACATTTCGTCGGAAAAAATGCATAACTTGATTGACTCTTACATGTGATCATGTGGGTGAACATGCATTTGAGTGGTCCTTGTGGCTTAGAAACCGACCATGTGCGTTCAATTAAATTAAAATTAATGGAATATATGATGGTGAACTTTGCAGCATCTATTGTACTCTATCCACAACCCTAATTGTTCCAGCAGCATGTTAAGCAGTACAAGATTCTCTTCCCTAACTCAGTTGGATTAAAATTACCTATTTCCACACAAATCAGAAATCTCACAATGTTATCACTCTCATTTTGTTAGAGATCAGGAAAAATGCCTCCATCCAGCTAGTAGTTCATCGTAAGTATTTGATGCATACATTATATTTGATGTAATTGAATTCGATAATTTTTATGAAATTTATTTACAAAACTACATTTTATGTTTTAGTATAAATAAAAATTCATTTCATTAAATCATTACAAAATTTGTTATAGCTAAGCTAAATAAATTATATTTTTATTTTATTGTATAGACTAGCATAAAAACTATAAGGCTTGAATAAGCCAAAAATTTTTTATGTACGGTACTGCTACTGAAATGTGATATAACGTGCAGTGTTTACTCTTGCAGTCCTCAATCAATGACAATGACAAGTAACATTCTCTCATATCAGTTATTCATTTGCACATAGGTTTCTATTTTTCTTAGGGTTATGAAATTGGGGTATTGTATTGTTCCCAATTATTGGCTGTCCCTGATCCTTTTTTTTTTTTGTTGGGTATCCATTTAAAAGTTATTAATTTAAAGGAAAACTAGTGTGATAGCATTCACCATAATTCGACTCTTTTGAGAAAATGGATAACTTATGTTTGGCCATATTTGAGAAATCTTCTGTGCAAAATTGAACATTTTAATTGATCAGCAGTACCAAGATTTGATCTAGAGTTGTCTATTCGTTTGTTGGAAAGGAAATCAGTATGAAAGTCCAAATTTATATAGGGGAGGGTTTTTTGTAACTGGCCCAATCTGCACATTGCACACATTTGCATAGTGCATTACTATTTTTATGGGTAAAGCAAATTAAAATTGTCCAAATCCCTTGGCTTTTTGGCTATGTACTTTCTTTGTTTGTTTCTTTTGTTTCCCCCTTCTTTTAATTCATAAAAAAAAAACAATATAAATTATACACGTAATTTAGAATTTTATATAACAATATCATACGGTAACATCACCACAAAATTTATGTTAAGAATGAAATTCATTTTTAGTTCTAGGAATCTATGAGTTAAACTCAATATTAGAAGCTTAAATTGATCAATTAAAAAAATGATTAAAATGTAATCCTAATTAATCAATTTGATTGGTTAATATCTTTATGGAAAATTTAAAGAAAATCACATGATATAATACAAAATATTATGTAATTTAGAGGAAATCACACACGCGATATATTATAAATAACTAATACATAAAATGGTACGATGAACTGAATACGTATTAGAATTTTTCATAAACGATATGTATTGGAAATATTATTTAAAGATATTTAGTTATTTATTGTATTATGTTACGTAGAAATATGTCAAATGAAAAACATGTTAGTTAAAAGTTAGTTCTAATTTAAGTTACACAAATAATTAGTTCGGTGAATAATTTATGCACGTATTTGCCATCATATAACATAGATTTATTCACTTAATTGTGTGGTTATCTTTTTTATTGGAAAGAAAAAAAAAAAAAAAAGCAGTGTGAGAAGTTTCTGGTAATCAACAAAAGCAGCAAAGTTTGAAGCACTTGAATTTAACATTGATAGTTGTAATGTTTTTTTTTTTTTTTTTTTTTTGTAGTTTTTTAGATATGGAAGTGAACCATTGTTTACTTAGTGTTGCGTATTGTTCCTATTTTTCATTTTCATGATTCGTATTTTTGTTCTAAAAGGGAAATTTCTCCAAAACCAAATAGAGAAATTGGGGAGGGATAACATTCAATTGGTGAAATTCCTTATATTAATAAGCGAGTTTTCCTTGTTCTTTTGTGGATTCATTTTTAATATATTAGTGCAATGTTAAAGGATGATATTGCTTCTTCAAATCTTAATGTGAATGACAGAACTCAGGAGTTTTATTTTGTCAAATTCTAGTAGTCTTATGATTTCATTATTTGTGTATTAATAAACGTGAATTTGTATTTATTTTTGATAAAGTTATATGACCTTATTTATTTATTTTTATAACTTTGTTGAAGAACTTTATTTTTATTTTTATTTTTATAAAAATGCAGTTCATACTATATTTAATTTGTAATATTATCATTAAAATAATTGTCTGATTTTGTAGTAATTGAATTGAGGTTATTTAAAAATAAAAATATTGAATATGAGTTAACATAACCATTAAGTAAAGCATATATTTCATTATTATATCAAATTCAATATTTTATAAATATAATTATATTCTTATAGAGAATATTTTCTCTTTTTTTAATCAAATTTAATATATTTAATATCATATGATTTACCTTTAATTGGGAAAATTATTGGAGGATTAATTAAATAATCACTCGATGTATCTAACTTCAATTGTTAATTCCTCTACTTGTATAATTTGGTTTTTCAAGGAATGAAGAGCGGATGTAGGCATATTTTGAAGTGAGATCCATATACGATATAAAAATATATGTATTGAGAATTTTGGTTAATCAAATATGGATTCATATTGATTATTATCTGAAAACAAAGAAAAATATTATAATATCAAATTCAAATGTTAAATTGAAAAAGTAATATTTAATTGTTAAAATTTATCAAACATATTAAGATTTTAAATCCCAACGTAGTTAAAACATGAAGTTATAGGTCAAAAGTTGATTCGAGATTAGATTGGAGTTGAACTAGAGTTAATTTGATTAATAATTTAATATATTAAAAACATATATATTATGTGCACATATGAATTTAGTAATAAATATAAAATATTTTTTAAATAAAGATTTCATATATAATAATTGAAAGATGTGAAATAAATAATTTAATTATTTAAAAATAATAAATATTATGAAATAATTTTATTTTAATATTAATATAATAATTTTTAATAAATCACTTTAATTTTCTATAATTATTCATTATTTTAAAAACTTATAGAATTATATTATAACTACTTTTTTATAATAATTTATTACTCCTAAAATTTAAAAGTTGTATTATAAAATTACAATAAATATATTTACAAAATAAAAAAGGCAATTATTATATTATTATTAATGATAATTTAATAAATAGAATTTTAAGATTTTTAAAAATCAATTTAAAAAAAAAGGAAGTTAAAAGTTTAGCTTGGATCAATCTAGTCTAAGTTGATCGAGTTATCGAATTTTGACTGAGTTGGTTAAATTTTAATTGATCTTATCTACTTTAATTTTAGAGTCCATTCGAACTGACCAAAAACTCAATTCTCAAATTTGTTTATTCGATCTAGAAATTAACAACATTGAAATATATAAAAAAACTGAAGAAACAAAGAAATCGGTCAACATAAAAGAATGTAAATAAAAGCTAAAATGCAAAGCACTTACATAACTAATCTATGTTCTAAAAAACATAGTTTATTATCTTTTTTGGGATATCTCAAAATATATATTCACTTTCATTAAATTTAAAATATTTAAAATTATTTTTTTAATTTATCCTTATTAATTATTAAATTAGATAAAATATATTTATTGCCTCATTAATATTTAAGGGTGCAAATGAAAAAATTATGAGTTGACAAAATATTTAATTTATTTACTTAAATAATGTGAAAAATACTATTTTTGTCCTTTTGAGATAGAGAAAAATTATGGCAAAAAAGGAAAAATATAGAGTTAAATTAACACCAAATATAAAATATTATAATTAAAATAAATTTAATGGGATTTAATTGATTATTACTGGAGCCCATATTAATTTATAGTGGGTCCAATCTTTCTAGTCTAGTATATATAAATCCTCTATAATTTTGACAAGGAAGTGGGTTCAGTTCAGCATTTTTTCTACACCAATTAAGTAATAAGTAATAACAGATATTTTAGTTTAATGGTAAGATTACCTCCCCAATATAATCCCATTCTTAATATATATATATATATATATATAAAACCTTCTTATTCAGAAATTGGAACATCGTCTTCTCTCATGCGCATTTTGGATAACAAATAATGGAACTCGGCGAAAGTGAGCCCTTTATTCATTAGCTTGACAAATTTGTACAGTTTCGTAAACTTTACAAGTGGAATATACATGGCTAGGTGCTTGTTGCTATCTGCAACAAGCTACTATTTTCCGTTCTCCATTGAACACGAAAACTGCCAAAAGTAGTAGAATGGCACTAAAAGGCCCAACCGTGCACATTACGCACCTCCAATGCCCTTTTTTGCTTTGGGGCATATCGGTTTGGTGTGCGCACTACGCATCCTGCTTATCCTAAACTGCACCCTAGCAATCCTAACCAAAAATTAAAATAAACAAAATTATCCACTAATAACAACCAATCAATATATATGTGTGTGTATATATATATATATATAATATAAAATTAATTCTGATACTTCTCTTTTGTCAGGTTAATCTTTTAATTTAAAATTTATAAAATAATTTAATTAAAAATAAAATATATAAAACATATGCAATAAAATATTTTTAAAATAATGATTTATTTCAATTAAATAATAAAAATAATATTTATGATATTTTCATATAAAATTATATAAAAATCTTACATAAAACTTGAGTTAGCCACTAATAATAGTAATAGAGTGGGTGGCTACTAGTAGCTAGTTTAAGTAGTGAGACCCTTGTGCTTAACAGCAAAGCGTCTCTCTTACCGTAAACCCGTATTTTCCTCTGCCCTTTAAATAAAAATAAAAAATCTCTCCCTCTCCATCTCTCTCCATCACCGCTGTAATAGAAAGAAAGGCCAGATTTAAATCACAATCTATGAGATAGAGAGAGAGAGAAAGAGATAAAAAAAAAAAACACTGAAGGCAGTACAGTCTCTCTCTCCCTCTCTAACTTGTAGCTTCAAAGTCTACTCTCTTTCTTTCTCTCTCTAATCTGTAATCTATACAATCACTGTTTTAATTACCCGATTTGGTTTTCTTTTGTATTATCTAGACAGAGAAAAAGCAAGATATAGAAGCAAACGCAAGAGCTAAAAGGAAAGGTGTGTGCATAGTGTGAGCGTGTCATTTCACGGTGAGGTTAGCTTTTTGCATTTGGATCTTGGTGGTGCATTTTGGATGTCAGGTACAATAATTAAGTAAGAGAAACAGATCGGAGATGGCGGAGGTTTCCGGCGATGGGGCGGTGGCTGCTGAGGTGGTGAATAATGCAAATACGACGCCGGTTCAGTTAACTGTTTCTGGATCGTTTAAAGAAGGCCCCAAGAGTTCGTCGCGGAGGAGGAATACGACGTCCATTCGGCCTAGCTTTGATGCGGATAATGAGTTCATGACGTTGCTGCACGGGTCGGATCCGGTTAAGGTGGAGCTTAATCGGCTGGAGAATGAAGTTAGAGGTGTGAATGTGGTTCGATCTGGTCATTTTTAGGTTTTTCCGGTGGTATTTTGTGTAATTTTCACTTCTTTTTCGTCCTTTTTTTTTTTTCTCTCTTGGTATTCGGTGCAGATAAGGACAGAGAGTTAGGAGAAGCGCTAGCGGAGATCAAGGCGCTGAAGTTGTCTGAACGACTTAGAGAAAAGGCTGTTGAGGAGGTCACCATTTTCTCTTTTTCTTTATTATTATTATTAATATTATTATTATTACTACTACTTCTTCTTATTATAATTTTTCAGTTCAGAAACAAAAAATATTGATTATCATTTATGCTGTTAGATTAGATGTCTGGTTAGTGATTTTTTTGATGATTTTCTTTGGCTAACTGTGAAATGTAGATCCTTGGTCCAGTCTACATTGTGGTGATAAATTAATGTTCATACAAGTTGGTGAAAACTAATAGGATTCCATTTGTTATTGTTGGGATGTCATTTCTATACAAATACGCTGCCCATTTCAGCTTTGTCTGATTCATTTTTCTGTAACATCATCATTTTCTTAGTAATCTTACAATGTTAATGATGAATGAGCCATCACAACTAATAGTATAAATGTTTTGCCAGAATTCTATGTGATGGTTTATTTATTTTTCCTTTTATTTAATTTTCACATTTATTTTGATGCCCCTGTATTTGACTGGTGTGCTGGGTGCTATTATTTTTGGTGCAAGAAAAAAATAATTCATTTATTGCTCACTGGGGACCTAAATTTGTTGTTTTTCTGTTTATGAAATGATTTCTATGCATCATTTTGGTTTTTGTTCTAAAATTAAGAGTCAGAAAGCACTTGGAAATAGTCTTAAATGTGCTGCCTTCTTGTTTGAAATGGACTACCTTGGTTGAAGGTTAGAAGTTTTATGAGGGTTTTATTGCTTTGCTTATTTTATTAATGTCTTGGAAGTGCAATTTTATCATGTGGATGTGGTATTCTTGAAAACACAAAGTGGTTTAAGTTGGTTCTGATTTTACTTTTTCCCTCTCTATTATCCTGTAGCTTACTGATGAACTCTCAAAGGTGGAGGAAAAACTCAAGCTAACAGAATCTCTTCTAGAAAGCAAGGTACTTTATGGGTCCTCTTTGTAACTTCATTGATTTGATTGATTGCTACCATAGTGCTATATTTACTTAATTAAAACTCTTCTGCAGAATCTTGAAATCAAGAAAATCAATGATGAGAAGAAGGCTTCCATGGCTGCTCAGTTTGCAGCTGAAGCAACACTTCGAAGAGTTCATGCTGCTCAGAAGGATGATGATATGCCTCCAATTGAAGCCATCCTTGCACCTTTGGAGGCTGAGCTTAAGCTTGCTCGCCAGGAGGTATATGTATTGAGCTCGTTGTGGTGATTTTATGCGGGGTGGTATATTAATGCGATTAATGGTTGGTTTTGTTAATAAATCCTTTTGCTTGCTTCCAGATCACAAAACTTCAAGATGATAACAAAGCATTGGATCGTTTGACTAAATCAAAAGAAGCAGCTTTGCTTGAAGCTGAGAGGACTGTTCAAGTTGCTTTGGCTAAGGCCTCTATGGTGGATGATCTCCAAAATAAGAACCAAGAGCTAATGAAACAAATAGAAATTTGTCAGGTATTTTAAGCTTATAACTTTGCAACCACTTTTTCAAATATTTTAACTTCTATTGTGTCTGGGATGAGTAATATATTTACTGCTTATGTGTACCAGGAAGAGAATAAAATTTTAGACAAAATGCATAGACAAAAGGTTGCAGAGGTGGAAAAACTTACACAGACTGTAAGAGAACTGGAAGAGGCAGTTCTTGCTGGTGGTGCAGCTGCAAATGCTGTGAGGGATTACCAGCGGAAAGTTCAGGAGATGAATGTAATGTGCAATACCATTTTTAAACACTGCATTCTTTCTGGATTTCATTTGCTTCTGAGCAAGCCATGACTATGGTCTGTAATTGCATTTTGCAGGAGGAAAGAAAAACGCTTGACCGGGAACTGGCCCGTGCCAAGGTAACGGCAAACAGAGTGGCTACAGTGGTAGCTAACGAATGGAAAGATGCAAATGATAAAGTCATGCCTGTAAAACAATGGCTTGAAGAAAGAAGATTTTTGCAGGTTAATTTTAAGCTTTAAACTGAGCTCTTCTGGCAATTCCTTTGTTTGATTGGCATTACTGGCTGGCCACTTCTGTCTTTCTCAATCATTTCCACTCTCAAATGCTACTGTTTACAGGGAGAAATGCAGCAACTTCGTGACAAGCTTGCCATTACTGAGCGAACAGCAAAATCTGAAGCACAGTTGAAAGTAATTATTTGATTTTCTAGGCTGGCTATTTGCCTTTTGTTGCGTTGTTTCTCGTGTGAAAATAAACTATGGTCTTACATTTTTTAGGAGAAGTATCAGCTGAGGCTCAAAGTGCTAGAAGAAAGCTTGAAAGGATCTTCAAGTAGTAATCGCAGTGCACCAGAGGGAAGAAGTATAAGCAACGGCCCATCTCGTCGTCAGTCCCTAGGTGGAGCTGATAACAACTTAAAATTATCGTCGAATGGCTTTTTGTCCAAAAGAACACCAACATCTCACTTGAGATCTTCCTTGTCCTCTAGTACCAGTGCAATGCTTAGGCATGCGAAGGGAACATCAAAATCATTTGATGGGGGTACTAGGTCATTGGATAGGGGTCGTAGGGCACTGTTAAATGGCTCCAGCCCCAACTGTTCATTTAACCAACCATGTGACGAAACTAAGGACACTGAGGCACCTAATACATGGAAAGGAAATCCTGATGAGAAGCCCAATGAGTTCCCAGCAGCAGAAACAGAGGATAGTGTTCCGGGGATTTTGTATGGTTTGCTGCAAAAAGAAGTCATAGCTTTGAGGAAAGCTGGTCATGAAAAAGACCAAAGTCTCAAAGATAAAGATGATGCAATTGAGGTTGATATTGTTGCTCTATTTGTGTTGTAATGCATCATTTATATATCTGGTTGAGCATTCTGTTCTGATTATTGATTTTTCAGATGTTAGCAAAGAAGGTAGAAACATTGACTAAAGCGATGGAAGTTGAGGCAAAGAAGATGAGAAGAGAAGTAGCTGCCATGGAGAAGGAAGTTGTTGCCATGCGCATAGAGAAAGAACATGAGACTAGGGCAAGGCGGTTTGGTAATTCGAAAGGGCCTGTCAGTGCTGCTCAGTTACTCCCTGGACGGTACATATCTCAGAAACTTTGCTTATTTTCTTTTAAGCTTATTGTTTGGACTAAAATAGTTGTCAGATGATGCGAATGCTGTCTCTTGGCATGTGTTTTAATATAAGCCAACTAAATGATAAGTTTCAGTGATCGGCAAATACATGTAAGTCATGCAGTGCCAAAAGAGGGGCACAATTTTCTGTAACTGGTACAGAAATATCAAGGCTACTAAATTTTTACTAATAATTCATTAGTTATTGAATTACTAACATGTTAGGACTCCAAATGGCCACATTAGGCCAAGAAGGCAGAATCTACAAGAAAGCAAACGGCCTAGTTTTTAATGTACAGTTATTTACCTACGTGTTATTGTGTAGGTGTATTTGTTTTCAATTATGGGTAACTAGCTAGCAGCGGTAGAAAGCTATCTATTTATTGTTATTACTTGTATTTAAGTAGGAGAGATTATGAAGATGTGAACTATCTTTTGTCTAAACTGGTGCATTGTTTATGAGATCATAGAGTTCTCTTCAACAAGCACCTAACTATAAACGAGATAGGTAGACATCATATGGAAATCCATAAATGAGGTAGGTGGACATTGTATGAAATTCCATAAACACAGCCCATACTGAACCTTGCTGTGGTCCTACTGTAAACTGTCCCATAACCTGATCTTGATCTCAGGGCCATAAGACATTTTAGTATTGTGTCTTTTATGGAAACTTCAAAATTTTTAATGGTATCCGTCAATTTTCTGATAGAAATTTTAACTCCCAAACATTCATCTATTCCTCTCTCCAAAGTTTATAAAATTCACTACCTGTTTTGCTGGACCATCTCTCTAGGCTTTATCTTACCTTTGAAATTGTTAATTCTACACTGTCCTTCAAGAAAATCCTGAACAGAAATTGAAAATACCAATTGATCGCGATGCAAAAGAAACCTGAAGTCCATGAAGTTGCAATCTCTTCAAAATGATCAAAGAGATGACATATAATGTTTTCCTTGTTGATATAGAACTTCGAGTTTCTGGTTTATCCCATTTTCGTGGTTCACCTATTGATGCTTGGCTTTATTACTCTGATAACACTCACCAAACTTTGGGATTGAGACATGATTCCGATGGAAGTAGCTTTCCCCAAAGTTTCTCAGCTTCTTGTTTACTTATTTATTTTTTTCTGTAAAACAGGCCTGGTGCTTGCTTTGTTTGTGCAGTAACATACACTTTATGGAATGCCTTTCTATCCCTATAACATTATTTGACAACTAAACAAATGCTGTAGGAGCATGAAACATTGGAAGCTTACCTGCTTAACTCATTTGCACAGGCACATATTTTATTATCATATGTTTCAGCAATTGATAGCTGCGTTGCTTTCTGCAGAAATGTGGCACGTGGTGGGTTAACACGCAGCACCCAATGACGGTAAATTCCACTAGCAGATCAATGTGGCATAAATCTGCACAGGCCTTGTTCTTTAGTTCTTTTAAATATTTTTTATTTTTCCCCTTCTGTGATTGATTATAAGATGGTAACTCGGCATGCTGATGACCCTGTGTTACATTGTAATTGGCAATGTAAAGTTAAGTCAGTAAGAGAAGAGTATCGGAGGAAGGAAATTGGGCACGCTTCTGACATAGACCGTTATTCCTCTGCTTAGAGGTCAGCAGGAAAAAAAAAAAAAAAAAAGATAAAAAGGGAAGAAATTGACTTTGGGCTAACCTTGTGTCAGGTTTTTCGTTTGAGTGGACAGTGGTTGTGTGGTTGTATAGGTAGCTTATTGGGTTTTCTGTTGTCTACCATTTTGCAGTTTATATTCGTATTCTGCAGCTAGTGTGATTGTTATCGGCTCAGGTTTGTTAATATTTTTATAATCAGATCAAATGCAGATCTTGTGGTTGTGTCATTCATTTATAGTTTATTGTTGGTAATAAATCTATCTCGGAGTGATTAACTTTTTCTTAGTTTCATTGCGAGTCTTAGTTCTATTGCCTCGATTTTAGGTTTTTGGGGGCGTTTGGTTTGCGGAACTTGAAGGTAAAATAGCTCAGAAATGTTAAATTTCAGTGTTGGTTTACTTTGGGAAAATTGTCATTGGGAAAATTACATTTTTGAACCTGTGGGCTCTATCCTTATTGTTCCATTTCAACATTTGAGAAAGTTACTTTCTCATGAGTATTAAAAATTATATAATTGTATATTAATAAATTTGCCTTTAATTGATGTAATATATAACTTTGTATATATTTTTATTTATTAAACTGAAACTTACATATTTTGATAAAACAATTTTAATCAAAATAAAAAATAGAGATTATCATTTAATTTTAATTAAAATAATTATTAAATTATAAAAAATTATAGTTTTCTATTAGTTCATTGCCTAATGAAATCATTTTTAGGTTTTCTTAAATTTTTATTATCACAAGCTATATATTTTGAATTATTAATATGTTATAATTAATAAGTATTTTTTAAGATAAAGAATAATTATTTAATATTGTTGAATAATATTTATTAAATAAATAATAATATATTCTTATAATATTTTATAATATTATCATTTATATTAATTTAATTATAAATTATATTATGTAATAATTTTACATTTATTATATATTATAATTGCAATAATATTTCATGAATTGATTGCTATGATAAATTTTATTTTATGGATTAATTAAATAAAAACATGTAATTGCATTAGTAGTATGATAGTAATTTGTTTTAATTTTTTAAAATAATCTTATATATAAATTAAAATATTAATTTTGAATTTCTGAAAAAATTTATGTTCAATTAAATACAACAATTTTTATATTTTTAGAATTGTTTACTCAAAAAGATTTTTTTCATTCTGAATAGAAATTACAACAATCAAACGTGCCTTTGTTTACTTGAATTTCTTTTGCCGCTTGTCTATCACGTAAACGGATGTTAACCTATCTATCTACTTGGAAGCATCTCTTGGAAACGGCAATGTCAACTGTAACAAATCTTAGCAAATGATCATATTCCTAATTTCAGTAATTGTGCAAGTTTTTGTTGGAGTGGCGTAAACAAATCTGTAAGGACTGCATAAACATCAGTACTGCTCACGTAAGGGTCTCTAATTCTTATTTATGGATGGACAATATTTAAATAATTGTGCGAATTTTTAGTTTTCCTTAAATGTTTTGATTGTGTCATTTATACTAAAGGGGTTAGCTATGATAGGGCAGAAAATTTTGGCAAATGTTTGGGTTTTTTAAGGTTTTTAGGCTTAAAATTTATTAGGGCTTTTGAAGTTCCTGCTTCAATTCGATTAAAAAAAAAAAAAAATTGTCTCAGGACATAAATCACTAATAATGGCTTTGATTATTTTGAATTTTGATCTAGAAATTCAAAGCAGTTTGAATATTTAATTAAAATTATTATTTTAAAAATTGAATTTTATTAGCCATTGAAATATAATTGAAAATTGATTAATAAATTGATTCAATTGAACTTTTAATATAGACAAATAAAACAATAGTTAAAACAGGTTAAATTAAAAATATTAGATAATACAAATAGATTTGCGTTGAATAACAATTACATTGTTTTAATAGTTGGACTTTAATATTACGTTTTTTTGAAATCTAAATTAAATTATTTTTAAATTTACTATTTGAAAATATTTTATTTGGATTTTATATTTTTTTTATAAAGTTATATTATTTAAAGTAAATTAATTAAATTAATCAAATTAAAAATTAGTCAATAAATCAATTTAATGTCCAATTTGCTTATAAGCTATATATATATAAAAAAAATAGTATAATTTTAATAAATATAGTAACTTATTCATCTCTTGAGAATTGAAAATTAAAAAAAAAAAAGAAAAAAAAGAAAGGAAGAACCTTTAGAGAATTAACATCCATCTCATCTAAAAAATATTTGGTGCGCTCAGTATTTTGTTTTTTTAAGGCAATGAAATAGATATATTATCATTTGAGGTAATTACTCACTACTAGACTCAATATAAATTTCAGTTAGAAGAAGGTTCACCATGTGGTAAATTACTATATTCTATTATCTGTCCTAAACTGGCCAAAATTAAAGAAAAATAAAATTCCAATATTTGGCCCCAAGTTCACCCTTTTTCAGTTTTGTGCCCATAAATTAACCTCTTTTAAAAAAAAATGAAGAACAAATACCACATTTTAGCTCCAAAAGCTCAGCATATATTCAAACCAAAAGCATCCATTCATATCATATGTTCATATGTTGCACCAACCAAACACCAACTAGACATCTCCCCCCTAAACTCTTTCCATCTCTCTCCATCTGAACCAATCTCTGTTTCCCTTCCGATCTAATAATCACATTTCTCGATCTCCGCATATTCTTCATTGATCCAAAAGCCTCCTCTCAATCTAATCGTATAATATCCTTGATTTGCATTTTAGATCCCGTTTTGGATTTAGATGGCTACAATGGAGAGCTTGATTGGGTTAGTTAACAGAATTCAAAGAGCGTGTACCGTTTTAGGTGATCACGGTGGTGAAGGCATGTCCCTGTGGGAAGCTCTCCCTTCTGTTGCCGTCGTTGGTGGCCAGGTCTCTCTGTTTTTACTATATGTATTCTTGATCTATTTGCTTTTGATGTGTGGATTTCTTGATTTTACGATTAATGCATTGGAAATTGTTGTTCAAAATTTAGAGTTCGGGGAAATCTTCGGTGTTGGAAAGCGTGGTGGGGAGAGATTTTCTGCCTCGTGGATCTGGTAATTCATTTTTATTGTGCATTTCGATTTTGGTTATTTTATTTTCCTAAGATGTTTGTTTGGTAAGATATGGGAGGAAAAAGAGAAGCAAATGTTAGTTAGTTAGTTAAAGCAATGTGAATTAAAGCTGTAAGTCTACGAATGCAGCTCAATATTTAGTAAAATATAAAATTTTATAAACACTATTTTAGTTTATTGTCTTTTTATTAGCTTAGTGTTTTCACTTGGTAGGAATTGTTACACGGAGGCCACTGGTGTTGCAACTTCATAAGATTGAGGATGGAAGATCTGAATATGCAGAATTTCTTCACGCCCCCAAGAGGAAGTATACTGATTTCGGTAGGTCTCAGCAAACATACAGTTTTTCCTCAGATCAGGAGTTATTATGAAGGGAAATCTGTTGCTTGTTGACTTCGGAAAACAAAATTGAATCCACTACTTTGACTTAGTAACAAGTTGAAGTTTATATTGTTCTTTCTTGCAATACAGTTCTGCCACTTTAGGCATTTGGCATGTTCACTAGTTCAAGTTTATGTGGTTAATACTTGATCAGGTTTCGTTTCAGGCTTAAAAACTCAACCTCATAAAAAATTTTGCGGAAGGCAATAAGTTATGACTGAAGAGATGCTCCTTTTCTTTCCTTGATTGATTAACATTCCATTTCACTGCAGTAAATAATAGGGAGAGATATATATTCGGACTTGGGACATCTACATGTAGCTCCTTCATAATCAATTTACTTGCTTGAATTTGGAGGAATATTCTGCCTGCTGTTGCCATTATGTAGTGCGATCACCCCCTGTTCATCTGAACAAATTAAAACTCAGTTTGTCTTAGTTTCTGGAATGGGAATGCAGAAAGAATGGTATATCTTTTTCATTTTATGTTAGCATTACTAGTTCAATGTACAATATCAATTTAGCCAAATGTATTTATCATAGAAACAGGAGTGTGGCTTATTTCTTGGTGATTTCCTCCCTTGAACTGGTTTTCTTTTCAAATAATCTTTTCCTCCATTATGAATTTTTAGTTTTCCTTGACTCATCTACTTGTTCGTTTCACAGACAGTCCAAGTCATGAATTTAGGCACTTTGTCATGATGTCAATTACTGAAATTCATATTTCAATCATTTTTAACAGTTCTCAATAATATAATGAACATTCTTTTCCTTTTATGTACAGCTTCTGTGCGTAAGGAGATTGCAGATGAAACTGATCGTATTACTGGGAAGACAAAACAAATCTCAAATATTCCAATTCACCTTAGCATATACTCTCCAAATGGTTTGTGCCTCCTTCCTAACTGCATGCTAAATGAAGTTATTTAGTTGACTAGTGACAAAAATATGGCAAAGGATATTTCTTTTTCAACTTTTAAACATTCTTTATGCATGCACTGGTTTTGAATTTCACCCTAAGTATCACATAAAATTTTACGTGTTGTTGCCTTCTCAGTTTTATAATAATTTTTGCTGTGTACATTTTTTGATTACTTAAAGCTTTTTACTCATTCAGATTCTGTTACTGATAAGTGCACGGTTTTTGTTCATCAGTTGTCAACTTAACCCTCATAGATCTTCCTGGTTTGACAAAGGTTGCAGTAGGTAATTATCATAACTATCCTGTAATTTCAGTGTGAGAATTTTTATAATTTTTCCTTAAATTATAGTAGTTGTTATCTATCAATATCAAGTTTTCATTTGTGCAATTATATAATTTTGGTTTTCGCAGAGGGACAGCCTGAAAGTATAGTTGAAGATATTGAAAATATGGTCCGTTCTTATGTTGAAAAGGTGAGAACTTGTATTACAGATGTATCACACTGAACCTTTTAGAAAAAAGAAGTTCCCTGCACATATACCTGGGACATTTTTAGAATAATTAGTTCTCATTTCACCTGAATTAAATTAATAATATCCAAAGATTTCATCATAAAAAAGAAATGGGAATAAAAGAATCTGGGATTTCAGGAGTGATAAAGGACTGGCTACTTATTGGGGCTGTGACATGTTGGTTCATTTGGTGTTTTAGTTAGCAACTTTATGTTCTCCATACTATATGAATTGTATTTGTTTGTCCATAATATTCTTGAAGAGTTAGCATTTTAGTCTGTTGTAGTGATTAATTAGTTATAGAGTGATACAGGTTATAGGTTTTATTGGCTGATAATTTTCTCTCGGGTAGTTGGATTGAATAATGATGCTGTTTGCTATAAATACCCTTGTAATGGAACTAATGAACTGGAGAGACCATCCCAGCTAGGGGTGTAAATAAACTGAGATAGCTCGTGAGCTACTTGAGATCAACTTGGGAAATACTCAATCTTAATTGAGTTGAGCTCGAATTTGAGCTAAGCTCAAGCACATACTCATATTCAAGATGCTCACAAGTCTAATCAAGTATCAATATTTTTACTGTTTCACCCTTTATATTTTAATAGATTTACACAAGTCACTGAGTCAATCTAAATTTTGAGCTCAATTGAGTTATTTGAATTTGCATTTAACATTTCAAAGAGTTTTAACATTAGTAGTAGAGTCGAGCTTGAGATTAAAAGATGAAGCTCTGTCTAGCTCAAGTCAAGTTTCAAGCTTTGAGTTCTGCAATCAAGTCAAGCATGAGCTTGGCAGTGCTTCAAATTGATTTGATTACACTCCTAATCCTGGCCCTCAAGTTAGTGTAGTGTGAAATTTTGGATTAAATTCCACCATATGCATCATTGTTTTACCCTTTAAAATATGACTCAATTCCTGCTAATCAAAACATGGTTCAATTTCAAAATGCATCCTAGTCACCATGCATTCAGAAAATTTCTTAGATTAATAACTCTTCAAAACACATGTTATACATTCTTTTATTTTATTCCTTTTTTTTTTAAAAAAAGGAATTTTGTTAGTGATTCTGTAATAATAGAATCAGTGTTATATCATACTTTTGTACTCTCTGCTGATCTTATCTGTTCTGTGTATCGGTATATATTTTATTAATGCTTACATAGTTGTCTTATGCTATATTGTCTACATACTCTGTTTGTCTTACATAATTTTCACATTTGATAGCCCAACTGCATAATATTAGCTATTTCTCCTGCTAATCAAGATATCGCCACTTCAGACGCTATAAAACTTGCCAGAGAAGTTGATCCTACAGGTAAGAATAATCAAGCTGTGAATATTTAAAGTGAAAATTTTTTTCCCTTCCAAAGCGTTCTATTTGGTTGATCATAGACTCACAGAAGTAAAACTGTGTTATACTTGGTGTACCTAGGTGAAAGGACATTTGGTGTGCTGACAAAGCTTGATTTGATGGACAAGGGCACTAATGCTCTGGATGTATGAACTTGTTCTTATGAGTTATGACTAAATTAATTGCCAAAACTATACGCTTTGTTGGCACAATTTGTGAATGTGATAGCTTCCTTCCTTGAATGATTAAGGTTCTTGAAGGAAGGGCATACAGGCTGCAACATCCCTGGGTTGGAATTGTTAATCGTTCACAAGCCGATATCAACAAGAATGTTGACATGATTGCTGCTCGTCGAAAGGAGCGTGAATATTTTGAAACAAGCCCTGAGTATGGGCATTTGGCTAGTAAAATGGGTGCAGAGTATTTGGCAAAACTTTTATCCAAGGTACTTTCACCCACAATACATTTGTATAGTCGCATGACATTATGCTAAATGTTATTTTCATCAAAGCTGTCATTTGTTATTTTTTTATACATAACATTTTTCCCTGCAAAAGCATTTGGAGACAGTAATCAGACAGCGGATACCAAGTATCATTGCTTTAATAAATAAGACCATTGATGAGCTTAACGCAGAGTTGGATCGTATTGGCAGGCCCATTGCAGTAGACTCAGGGGTAACTGATGAGAACTTCAAGGATATTACATTTCATTGTTGTGAATTAAATTATTTAATGGTCCTATTTTACTTATCACAACTATGTTACCTTTTTTTACAGGCACAACTTTACACAATCCTAGAATTGTGTCGTGCTTTTGATCGCGTGTTTAAGGAACACCTGGATGGAGGGTAATTGACAATGCATTTTCTCCCCAAATTGATTGTTGTTTTCCTATATAGAAAAATTGTAAAATGGCCATTTACTTTCTTTTTCCTTTTGTTTCCATTTTACAAAAAACTCGATAAAAATCAATAACTTATTGTACTAGCGAACATTTAAAATTGACCCTTTGTTTTGCATTTTCAGATCAATATCCTTGTGTTGGTATGCAATCATAGTAAAAATCATTAATTTTTTGGGAGAACATATACATAGATGGTCAGGTAGAACAACTTTAGAATTTAGATCTTGTGCAATCAGTATTCCATTGGTATTTGATAATTTGTGAAAGCAAAAATTGATGAGAACTCGTGAAAGTGCTGAAATGTTTAAAACAACAATTGAAAATGAACCATAGGTATCGTTTCACTAACAAATCAGGAATAAAAGATGCTTGTGGGATCTTTTTGCTGTTGTGTTATGATGCTAATTGCTCGCACAAATAGTTATTCTTAACCTTGAAAATTGTTACGTAGTTGAGTGATAAGTCTCTATATCAGGCGTGCTGGTGGAGATCGAATCTATGGTGTTTTTGATCATCAACTACCAGCTGCTTTGAAAAAGCTGCCCTTTGATCGTCATCTCTCTTTAAAAAATGTGCAAAAAATTGTTTCAGAAGCTGATGGTTATCAGCCACATCTAATTGCTCCAGAACAAGGATATAGGAGGCTAATTGATGGATCTATCAGCTACTTCAAAGGCCCGGCTGAAGCCTCTGTGGATGCTGTAATGTTCTTACTTGAGCTATCTGAAATGATTTTAAAATTTTAGGTGAATGAAATCTATAGTGATATACATTCAATGGACTTGGTTCTACCTTTTATTTTTGCTCCTTTTCCATCTTGTTTTGTATGTGCATAACATTAGTTTCCACTGGCTAAATGTTCATCTGCAATATGTTTTCTCAGGCTTTAGTCATATATGAGGTGCATGCATTATTGCTTTTCTTTGTCAACAATGAATTATTGTCTCTTTCCTTGTTGTAGTGATTTATAATTTATATTTTGTCACTGCATTGGTAAAGTAAACCCAGATTCATTTTCCACTATACTAATCTATTATTTCCATTTGTCGAAGTTGTGCCATGAGATGATATATCTGATGATTGTTAGCATATGGACATTCACTGAATGCTAGAAAATTTCATTAGAAGATCACTCAAGCTTGGAATATTTTTTTCTTTTTCTTAGTAATTGTAGTTCACTCATTTATTAATGGTATTTATCTTTTAAAGTGAAGAGGATACAATGGAAGAAATGAACTTATAATAGAAGGAATGCATTTGGATAATAAAGTTGACTCTTTTTGGAGAGAAGGTAATAATGGAATTAGTGATTCATTTCTTTTGACTAATAATGGGATTAGTGATTCATTCCAGTTAGCTGATGATGGAATTCGTTTGTCTAATTATTGAAGGAATTCATTGGGCAGGCTGTTTGACTGGGGGCATTGATTTTCTAATTTTGTAATGCTTCATTTCAAGATGAACTGTATATTGACATCAAGTTTGTTCTTCATGTCATGCACTTAATCGTGCAGGATCTGTTTGATTTTGTTTGTTTGAGATTGAATGTTCTGTCCAAAACACATTATACAGCTCTCTTAGATTTGGTGAGGAATAATGGTCCTTCTTAATGGTTATCATTTTTGGATTGCTTGGTTATGAAGAGGATTTGTTAAGATTTTGTTGGGTACTTAGATTGTTGATTTATTGTGTTTGGATACTAATTGAAATGACTCATCCTTCAATATATATCTTTTTTCCTGTAATAGTTCTGAAGTGTGGAAAATTTGTTTGTAATCTGTATTTGATACTTTGTCTTGAATTAGCTTCTTGGGGCCATGTACCATACAAACAAAAGGCGATGGATGTTGCAAGGGTCTATTGAATGTCTTGGTTTGGCTTTGTTCACTCAAGAAGCAGAAAAGATGGAGTGACTTGGAACTTGCATATCCTAGATTTTGCATTGATATCATCATTATTTTTTTCAGTTTAGACGATATGGCTTTGCAAGCAGATTGTTGGAGGAAAAGAGATGTATCATAGTTATGCGATCCATGCATTTATATGCAGGGTTATTCCAGTTTTTCCCCTCAAATGACGATTTTATGTTATGTTGTCCTAGGTGCATTTTGTTTTGAAGGAACTTGTGCGGAAGTCGATAGCTGAAACTGTGGTAAGCAATCTTTCACTGGAGAAAACCTTTTCCAGTTTGATATTATCCTTAATTCTCAAATGATTATAGAGCTTCACTTATAAATTTTTGTTTCTTTTACATAAAAGAATTGTCTTTTGTGTTTAAAAGTGCTTAATGAAGTTGGAACACTTTGATTAGTGTTTCTTTTTCTATGATGTGGATGTTGATGCCAGTATAAAAGATAAACTTATGAAACAGTTATTCCATTTTCACTTTTTAAGTGAAATGAACTCTGGTGTTGCTAGCATTTTGGAACAATAACACAGAACAATTGCTGAGAAATGTTTGTTCGGAACCAAGATGCATGGGCAAATTGTAGCATGTGACATGGGTATTTGACGTGCTTTGAAAAATCAATACAATATAGAAACATGCTCAATAAGAATACTGGTGGAATTTTTATTGGCAAACTGAAATGTGGTGCTCTCTACATTTGGCATTCAGAATAGATTTGGGCTCAATTGCCACATGCAATGATTCTTACATTAATTTATGCCAATCGTACTTCATGGCAATTTTAGGAGCTGAGGCGATTTCCAACACTTCAATCTGACATTGCTGCTGCGGCAAATGAAGCTCTGGAAAGATTCCGCGATGAGAGCAGGAGGACAGTTTTGAGGTTGGTGGACATGGAGTCTAGCTACCTAACAGTGGAATTTTTCCGGAAGATTCACCTTGAAGGGGATAAGAACACTAACCCAAATTCAAACTCAAACTCAAACTCAAATCAATCAGGCCCAAATATAGACCGTTATGCTGACTATCATTTCAGGAAGATCGGTATGCAGTCCTGCCTTGTGATATTCTTCATTATGGTGAACCACCATTCTCTTTTTTTTTGGTGTGTGTATATATATATATATATATATATATATTGACCATTATGCTGATATTCTTCAGTATCAGTTTATTGGTATGGCATAAACTATCTGCGTGATCATTTAATTTTATTCATTTCTGCATGATAATTCCTTGCAAGCAAATGTATGTGTCGTGTGCGTAATTTAGGTTGATGTATGACTAGTATTGAATGTAATTACAATATCCTTTGATTTCTTTCAAAATATGCAAGATGTGTGGCATTCAAATTTGTGCTGTCTCAAAGATATTTGGATCAATATATACTGATACATATTGAATTTATTTTTCCAGGGTCAAATGTCAATGCTTACATTAGTATGGTTTGCGAGACTTTAAAGAATTCTATTCCAAAAGCTGTGGTTTATTGTCAGGTTCGAGAGGCTAAGAGATCTCTTCTCAATCACTTCTACACACAAGTTGGGAGAAGGGAGGTAAAGTGATCATTATTTCTTGATATTTGAACATGATGCGCTGTTTTTGTCTTTCTCAATCATGCATAGTACAGCTACACATGCTCCAAAATCTGTGTTGAGTGTCTATGGTATGTCCACTTCTAATTCTTTAAAACTTAGGACACGTTTGGTAGGGGCTTAATGAGGATTAAACATTACTCCTATAATGTGTTGCCCTCTTTTAACTGCATTTGTTGGACCAAGGTTAATATTTAACCTGGTTAACCAATCACCTCCAAAACACTTCAAATTTGTTAACCTAAGGGGGGATGAAGTAAAGACCTGAACATTCCAGAGGTGAAGAAAAAAGGAATCAAAAAGCTGAAAGAAGTGAGAAAGGGCAAAGAAAGAGAAAGCTTTATTTTTATTTTATTATTATTTCTATTCAACTATATTCTAATATCTTCTGTCAGTGATTTATCATGAAACAATATTCACATCAATTTGGGATATGAGTTCAAATTCCATTATTTATGTTTTTTTTTTTTCACTCTTTTTCTATTTTAAATTAAGTTATATTTATTTAATATTAGGTTAAATAGTTTTATTGTCATTAGAACTTAATTTTTTTTTTTTTCATATTTTACTTTAATCTCTTTATTGGTGTTATAGATTATATTGTTTTCATCTTTTATGTTTTAAAAAATTATATATGTAATTTGAAAATAGAAAAACTAAAAAATGTAGAAAGTGAGCATGATTTTCAGTTTTTTATTTAGAAAATGAAAATCTAAAAAATTGGAAATTGAAACAGAAAACTAAAAATAAAAAAAAACAAAAGTTTTCTGCAACTAAACAAGTCTTTCTTAACTTTTCTTGTTAAAGTTTCTTGCTTTCTTGATTTTCTTTAAAATCATACTGTATAGTTACGTATATTGTATAAAACTAATTATTAGAATTAACTTTTTGGTTTGTCTTGATGTTAAAATGTGAAAAATATTAAGTTTTATGAAATTATATTGAAGATTAAATATATTCGAACAAGTTGGAATCTGGTTTCTCTAATTTACTCATTTTCAAAATTATAAAAAAATACAAAACAAATTGTAAAAGTAAAATCAAGGATTCCAACATGTTGGAATTCATTTTCATTCTTTTACTTAATTGCAATTTACACTTTTAGTTTTTAATAAATAATAATTTATGATTTTTTTAAACTACTCATTGATTAAATATTGATATTTATTAAGGTTCACTAAATGAAAATAAATATTTATTTTTCAACGTCATAATTATTTTGTATAAATTTGACTTCTGTCAGTATATATACTAATTAATTTTCAAACAAAATTTTTCTTCTTTCTTAGAAAATACTAAACACAGTTAATTATTACAAGATTAATGTTACTTTTTATTTATAGATAATGTCAAATATGGTAACATCTTAAATGATTGCACCAGTAACTATTATTCCATTAATTATTACTCTTGTAACTGTTAACCTTTATTCTTTTAACCTCATAAGTGCAGACTGAGGAGATTTGTATTGGGTCAAATTTTGATATCTATAAATTGATTGGCAAAAGCTTGTAAAAGATTTTGACTGTTGTCATGGCTTTTATGCAGAAGGAGCGACTTGGTGCAATGTTGGATGAGGACCCACAACTCATGGAAAAGAGAGCAACCATAGCCAAAAGGCTCGAGTTATACAAGTCAGCCAGGGACGAGATTGACTCGGTGGCATGGAAATGATAGTGATATTTTTTTACTTGATTCATTTTATAAATTCTTTTTTTTTTTTCCTGGCAATTGCAAATTAGATTTTTGCAACCCGATTGCATATTCTTGTGTAGATTATTCTCAATGATGCTATTCCTTAGTAACATCAAAATGTTCGTTAAAATAACTTTGAGTTATAATAATATATACACAAACAGTTTTGTTCTCCATCTTGATGTTGGCGCTTAAAAGTTACATAGATTTTTCTATAATCTCAGGGTGGCAACTGTAGGCATAATCATTGACCCTAGTCTGTCTAGGGTTCTGATATGAAGGCGATTTTACATAGTCATGGCTGCAATATCAGGAATGGAGTACACCAACATAATATAGTTACTATTAGAACTGCAAAAGAAAACATACTTGTATTTGTGTGCAACATGCTGCCTATATATATATATATATAGAATTAACAAACTTGGATGTGTGTCTAGAGCTGCTCATCATCGCCATTGACAAGCTGGGTGAAATTAGAGACTCCACATATATAACTGCTGCTTTCGCATGGAAGTAAGTACTCAGGCTCCTGATCTTTGCTTTTACTAGTGTTTTTAAAACCTGATCTATCAGTGAGTGATCAATTGGTTGGTTCTCAAATTTATTGATTCAATTAATTTTATTCAATTGATTAAAAATAAAAATTAAAAAATATTAAAATAATTTTCAAAATAAGAAAAAATAGAATTATAGAAATATATTTATAATATTTTAAAATAAAAATAAATCTATTTATTTTGTAGAAAATATTTTCTAGAAAAATATTTTTCATATTTTTCTCTATTTGGTGCATCTAAAAAATTAGTTAATAGAAAATATTTTTCTTCAAAATAACTTTTCGTTTTGAAAACGGTAATTCATTCTCTAAACTTTGACAAATTCATTTAAAAAAAAAATAAATCATATAAACATGTGTTTATTATCATTGATTATCCATAATTATTGATATTGATCACTGGTCATCGTTGGTTGGTAATGATGATCCACAAAAAGTTTTTATTTTTAATGTATTTTTTATGTTAAATAATAAATAATATAAATATAAAATATTTACAGTATAAATTTTATTATAATTTTATAAGTAAAAAAAATAATTTTTTTTATAGTGTTTCAAAAATGAAAAAATATTTTTTAAAATAAATTATTTTTCATAAAACAAAACAGATCCTAAAATTAACTGAATCTTCAATAGTCAATTCTCAATTTATTGATTCAATCATTCCGTATAATTCGATTTTTTAAACATGGGTTTCAATACAACTTAGCGCTGTAGAAAAGGAAAGCGGCTGAGGCGAAATGGAAAAAGCAATCTAGTCCAAGACATGTGAAATGGGAAACCTGATAAACAAATTGATTCTTGCAAGTCCATCGGGTGTTAGACAGAGTCGATCTCTCTTGAAGCATTCCTGCATTAGCGTTGATGCAATTTCTCCGCTGGTAAATCGAAAATAATGATTCCTTCAGTCATTCGAACAACTCAATCAGTTTTTACGGTGTCAAAAGCCTTTGAAGATCCCCATTTAACACAACCGTTCAAACTCAAATACGTAAGAAATGAATCCATGTTTCTCCATGAATTTTACTTTCAAAGGGAACATAAACTTGAAGATCAAAAAGCTCAATTAGCTTAAGATCATCATAACCGAATCCAACTCTAAAATAAATTCAAAATGTCACAGAGACTTCGACCAATTAGAGTATTGCCTCACTAAAGTTTATTTTTTGGTCCATTAAAAATTATTGTTTGAATGTTGGACCATTGAAATTATTCTTTAGATTTTAATCTTTTTCAATTCTTAAAAATACAATTTATAAATATTTTGTGTTAAGAAATTGAAAATTACATAGCACAATAATAATAAATAATTTTTTTTTACGTTAAATTGATAAACTCTTTTCTTTTATTCCAATACAAAACAAAAAAAAATGTATTAGCATATAAAAATTAAAACAATTTATTTTATGTTGAAACATTACATTAAATAATTTATATTATTACTAATACTAATAATATTTATTGTAAATGACAAATAGATTGGATGAAAATATTAATTTTGAATTTTTATGAATAAATTAGCAATTTATTAAATATTACTAAAGCAAAAACTGTTGATGTCAACATTTCCTCTAATTGTATAGTGACAACTTTTTCTTCAATTATTTTTTGCCTAAATGTCCTTCAATTGACATAATAAATACTATCCAAACAAATATCTTAAGAGATCTATTATTTTTTCAATATAATTTTAAAAAATATAGATAATAATTTACTTAATTTTTTTATACAACCTTGAGAAATATATAATCAACTCAGTTAATTTTCCTATGCAATCACTTAATTTTTCTATGTAATCTTGAAATACATAATTATTTAATTTTTACTGATCTTTATCTTTATTTGTATTTGTTGTCAATTTTTTAACTCACCAAAATTCAATTCCATTCATATAATGTAAATATGTTGTAAATAACTAGAAATTGATAAGTAATATCATACTTTCATTGATTATATTATGTGCTTAATTAAATTGATTATAACCAATTATTTGTGAATTTAAATTAATTATAGCACTAACTATTTACTTAATATGAACTTTTTTTTTTATAAATTTTATTGTTTTGGATCACATACTAAATGAATTTGTTATTACAATCATGATGTGATAAACCTAGTAAAAATATTATTTGAGCAATCGATTAAAAAAAACTAAACATAAAAATGCCTTACTTATATAATTTCAAATAAATTCATATTCAGATTAATTTATATTTTATTACAAAAAATAAGGTTAAAAATTAAGGTGATCAAAATTTTATATATATATA
The DNA here is from genome assembly GCA_949677035.1 of Omphalea diandra. NCBI lineage: Eukaryota > Viridiplantae > Streptophyta > Magnoliopsida > Malpighiales > Euphorbiaceae > Omphalea > Omphalea diandra. The sequence goes on from CATIWR010376589.1 coordinate 33,695, forward strand.
TATATATATAATGACCCCGCCCATTGAACTTTGAGTTCCTCACTGACCGACTCGAAATGGATTGAATGCGTGGGTCTTCTACAGTATACGAAACCGGTTTCCATATAAAGCGATTTTTATCACGCAAATCAATCCAGCGGATGATGAAATAGCTTGATGTGGTGGTTTTTTGAAAGGACCACTGGATGGCGTTCTAGCTGGAAGACAATGCCCTGATACAAAAGGAGTTTCATAGTCTAAGGACTGGAACCCACCACTGGAATTTGAGAAAATATCCTACTTGCTCGGTCAAAAAATTTGCCTTTCATTTTCACTCTATAGATTTGACAAATTGAAGAAGTACAGGTAAAGAAAACGAAAAATCAAACGTTAATTATTCAAAGTCTTGGGATTGAGATGAAAAAACTTATGTAAACAATATATATTTATATTTTTTTGAGAAGGGCGAGTAGTAATATCTTTTAAGGGAGTTTGTTACTCCATTTTCTTTCTTTGAATTTAGACACACAATTCATTGAAGCTTCTTTGGCATTCACATAATGAATTTTGGTCTGATTTTGCTCGTTTTTGGTCTTGAAATTCATTGATTTATGCGTTTGTTAATTGGGGTCAAGTTGAGCATAAGCTGAAATTGAGGAAATGCTGAAGAGGGTTTGTTTTCTTGGACTATTTCTATTTAGCAAATGGAAGTTATGAGACTGTTTCTGCAATCTTTGTTTCTTATCCTTCATTTCACATTTGGTTCTTCCTACAATGACACCTTAGCTATAAACCAAACATTGACAGATGATGGCAACCTTCTAATCTCCAATGAAAACAATTTCGCATTCGGATTTTTCAGCCCCGGCAAATCCAAGCACAGATATCTTGGGATATGGTACCACAAAATCCCACAACAAACTGTGGTGTGGGTAGCAAATAGGAATCATCCCATCAAGGACTCCTCAGGAGTTCTCTCCATTAACCAGTTAGGAAACCTCATTCTCCATAGCAACCATAGCCATAAAGTTCCTCTATGGTCTACAAATGTCTCAATTGTAGTGACAGACACTTGTGTAGCTCAGCTCTTGGATTCGGGAAACTTGGTTTTGGTAGAAGACACAAGTAAGGTAATTCTGTGGCAAAGCTTTGATCATCCTACAGATACTCACCTCCCAGGAATGAAAATTGGAGTGAACCGTAAGACAGGTGTGCGCCACTTCCTGACATCGTGGAGATCAGCAGACGACCCTGGAACTGGAGACTACACAGTTGGCGTCTACACAAAGGGATCACCACAAGCTTTCATTTACAGGGGTTCAAAACCATATTGGCGAAGAACACTATGGTCAGTAGAAAATTACGAGGATGTGCGAAACATAAAGTTTGTCAACAACCAAGATGAGGTATATTCTACTTATTTACCAACTGATGCGTCTCTTATCCTTAGAATAGTGTTGCATTATTCAGGATTAATTAAGCACCTAGTATGGCATGAAAGTGAAGGGGAGTGGAAGGATTTCTGTTTAGCAACTAAGCCTGAGTGTGATTCATATGGACATTGCGGTACCTACAGCAAGTGTGATGTACAGACTCATAGTGCCAAATTTGAATGCCACTGTCTACCTGGATATGAACCCAAGTCCTTGAGGGACTGGAATATCCTGAGAGATGGATCAGGTGGATGTGTCAGGAAGCGGCTAGAATCATCCTCATTTTGCATGCCTGGAGAAGGGTTCGTGAAAGTGGCACATGTTAAGCTTCCTGATACTTCAGCAGCAGTTTGGTCCGACACGAACATGAGTCCTATGGACTGTGAACTACAATGCAGGAGGAATTGTTCATGCACTGCATATGCAATCATAAATATTGGAGGGAAAGGGACTGGTTGCTTGGCATGGTATGGTGAATTAATGGACACCTCAGAGAGTATGGATGAGAGGGATGACATTTATGTTCGCGTTGATGCAATTGAATTAGGTAAATGTTCATTGCTTTTCATTAATTTTGAACAAAACCAATTTGCGTCCTTAAATGACAAGAGACTAGTCAGCCCTGCACAATTTTCTACATTGATTATGTCCAATCAATAGCCTTAATTTGTTGGCCAATTAGGCCATGTCACAGCCTGGAGATGACTCCAGGACCAAAAAAGCCCTCTCTTAATAATTTTTTTTTTTTTATTTCCCCATTGTTGAAGTAATTCTAATTAAATTCTTTTTCCCATTCGCACAGCTGAGAGAAGACAAAAATCACATGGTTTTCTTGAAGGGAAGGATATATTGGCAATCTTAGTAGTGTCTGTTGTTTCAGCTTGGTTTGTCATCATATTTGCATATTTATGGCTCAAGAAGAAGAAAAGAAGGGGTAAGAAACAAGATTGTACCTGTGTGCAATATTTTCTGCCATTTCTCCCATATAATGTACTGATAAGATGTTTGATGATGGGAAATTTTTGTTTCTTAATAAGCATTTGGTTTGAATTTTTGGAGGACAGCGAGGAGCAAATGGAGTAAAAGATTGCTCATTGCTGATTCAGTAGAAGTTGGAGGTAGCATGAGTCACAGAGACTCTGTATTTTTCAATCTCAGTACAATACTCACTGCAACTAACAATTTCTCTCTAGCTAACCAACTAGGACAAGGTGGTTTTGGCTCTGTATATAAGGTAAAAAGTCTTAATGCAAATATCTAAAACTTGATTGAATGACTTTTACCACTGCAATAATGTGCTTGTTTCATTGTCTGTGTCATTATTCTACATGAGAAAATAAGGTTTAAATTGATGGCCTAGAGTTAAAAACATATATCTCCTTTTTAAACGTGATTTCAGGGTCAACTGGCTAATGGACAGGAGATTGCTGTGAAAAAGCTAGCTAAGAATTCAAGGCAAGGAATAGAAGAGTTTAAAAATGAGGTTATGTTAATTTCAAAGCTTCAGCACAATAATCTAGTAAAACTCCTAGGATGCTGCATTAAGGGAGAAGAACCAATGCTAATTTATGAATACTTGCCGAACAAAAGCTTGGACTCATTTCTATTTGGTAGGTCCTACGTATACCCTACTCCGCTTTCTAGCAATTTATTCTACTAATTTCCTAATTAAATCTGTTTCCATCCTACAACTGTGAGACAAAGTCTATATAACATTACACCAATTATTTTGTTTTTTTTTTTTTTTGCCTTTTTAGATGAAACAAAAAGGTCAGTTCTGGATTGGAAAAAACGCTTTGATATTATTGTGGGAATCGCTCGTGGGATCTTATATATTCACCAAGACTCCAGGCTGAGAATTATACATAGGGATTTGAAAACTAGCAACATTTTATTGGATGCAGAAATGAACCCAAAAATTTCTGATTTTGGCTTGGCTAGAATCTTTAAAGGAGACCAAATTCAAGAAATAACACAGAAAATTGTTGGAACATTGTAAGTACACATACTCACTCAAAATGGAGCGAACTAAAGTTTATTATTAGTATAGATCACTCTTTTTTTTCCAACTTTAGATAAATTGGCAGGTGCTTTAATAACTCGAATTTCTTGTATTTTTTGTATTTAGTGGCTATATGTCACCAGAATATGTGGTGTTTGGAAAGTTTTCGACAAAATCTGATGTCTTCAGTTATGGAGTCATATTACTAGAGATCATTACAGGGAAGAAGAATAGTAGCTTTTCTCCACAGGATTCTCACTTGAGCTTGATAGAGCATGTAAGTTAAAGAAAGTTTTGGTATAACTTATCATACTCCAAACTGTTGACTATATACATATGATGGATATTAACAGTTCATATTAACGCTATGAACTACACAGGTATGGCTTTTATGGAGAGAAGAGAGAGTACTGGAGATAGTTGACTCATCACTAAAGGAGTCTTGCCCTCCTCCTGAAGCATCAAGATGCATCCAAATTGGGCTCTTATGCGTACAAAAAGATGTGTCGAAGAGACCGAGCATGTCCACAGTTTTTTTGATGTTAAATAGCGAAACTACGCTTCCGTCTCCAGGACAACCTGCTTTCATTTTGGGAGAGTCTTTCAACAACAGCTTGCCTGTAACAGAAGAAGGATTTTATTCTTCAAACATGGTGACAAATACCGAGATTGAGTGTTGAATGTACTGTCTTGTTAACGGTACGTAAGATATTTACTATACAGAGTTATATGTATATTAAAACTCACTATTATTTAGCGTGACCTAATGGTTTTAAAAAAATTTCCTACTTTAATTTTTAAACTTTCATTTTTATCAATAATATGACTAAAGTTTATAAATTCTTACAATTTTAGCCTCCAATGACAATTTGGTTAATTTTCTGACCAACTGTGATGATATGAATTTTTATATTTATTAAATTTAAATTTAAAATTAAGAAAAATGTCAAATGACACATTAACTTAAATTAAAATTTAATTTATAAGTAATGTGGGAATCAACTAAAAATGTTAAGACTTTTTAATTATAATTTTTTTTATAACTAATATTTAAAATCAGAACTTATTTTTGTTAAAAGAAATAAAAAAAACTTAGCATCAATATATTCATTATCACTTACAACTAAAGTTTGAGACATTTTCATCTTATACAATTTTAAGAGTTAAAACTTCACACATCCTTTTATCCCTCAAAGCCATACACCATCAATTTATCTTTCCCTCACTATTTTAGATCCCCTCCCCCTTCATCATTTCACAACCCAAATTGAACAATAATCACCATTCAAATGCCTTAACAACCACAACAACAACAACTTATAAATTATTGCTTTAGCAGAAACTCAAGGGGACGTTGAGAATCGATGCCAAAGAAGGCAGCCTCATCCGCAATGTTTGGACAAGCGTTGGGCAGAGCTGGTAATTTTGACCAACCTAAATTCCCAAAAAAAAAATAAAATTGAATATAGACAAACTCGAAATGGTTTAAAATTTTTTATTCCAACTGAACTTGAGTCAATTTGACGAGTAGGGCTAAGACTAACTTGAACGGGCCAACTCGATTACCAAATCCAATTGATGCAATGATAACATAAAGAAAAAAGATAAATTTTATTATTAAATATCTATAAATAGAGTATTAAAATAAAAAAAGAAATTTATGTTTAGAAGGATTAGATTATTTAATTAAATTTAAATTTATTTTTTAAAATAAGTGATATTTTTATAATTTTTGATAAATGTACTTTTATTTTTACTGTCTTTTTATGTATTTAAATTACAATTTCTCATTTATTATGACAAGTTCTTTTGTAAGAATAAAAATTATTTATTGAGATAAATTAATTTTTTGTAATTTTTTAAATAATTTATTATAATGATAAAATATTATTGTGATAATATTATTTTTTTATATATAATTTGATGGGCACTAGAAATTTAATGTCAAGATATTATGACAAAATATTTTCAGGAAATGATTTATATTATAGTTTATCTTGTATGCTAATTTTTTATGATAAAAATTTTTGACATAAAAAATCTATCATAATTTTACTTATTCTTGATAATAATTGTGACAAGTTTGATTTTTGTCACTATAAAATCATATATTAAGATAAAATTAATTTTATTACATAAATTATTATCACAATACACAAAATTTCAGTAATAAGTAGTTTGTTTGTGAATTCATTTAATTTATAATATATGATTTGAGTGTAATTTTCTGAAAAATTTAATTTAATTGCTCATTTTTATTATATATAACCTTTTATTTAAAAAATAAATTATATTTAATTTGTTAAATGTTTAAATAAAAATAAAAAATTTTAATCAAGTTCTATTTATGTGAACATTATCTGATTAAAAAATAATTTTTTTAAACACTATTATTTTTTCTGAACAAATTATGAGAAATATTGCATAAATAATAAAGAATACAAATGAATATTCAATTTTTTTAAAAAATTAAATAATAAATGACCCAGTAGGATTCAAAATCTTTTTTTTAAGGGTAATTTAAAATCGAATTGGACCAAAATATTATTGTGTATAATATAACCGCGTGTCATTATTTTATATTATGTTATAAAAAATTATCATATTAAAAAATTTCTAAATAAAAAATTAGAAAAATTAATTGATATATAAAAATTCTAAATAAAAAATTAGAAAAATCTAAAATGTAAATTATAAATAGGAAGCTAAGATTATATAAATAAAATTTCTAAATATAAATTAAAAAATTTTAAAAGTAAAAATTCAAAACAATTTCTAAATAAAAAATTAGAAAAGCTTAAAGACAAAAATTCTAAACATGAAGATAAAATATGAATTATTTTTCTTGATTGTGCAAAATTTTAAATATATAAAAGTTAATGACAATGTATCTTATTAAAAATTATTTTGTTCAAATTTAATAAATTTTCTTTTAAAATTATATCACATAAGATTAAAAGTATAAATTAATAAACAATTTTTTGTTACAACTACTTTATATATACATATAATTATTTGTTAATTTTATTTTTGATTATGAAATATTTAATATTATTTATTTGATTGATTATCAAAAATTATTTCGTTCAATTTTAATAAATTTTCTCTTAAAATTATGTTATACAAAATTAAAAATATAAATTAATAGATAATCTATTGTTACAAATACCTCCTACATAATTATAAATTTTGAAAATTTTATTTTATTATTTTATTTATTTGTTAATAATTTTATAAATAATAATTAATTATTTAACTAATTAATTAATTATTTAATAAAAATAAATATAATTTTTTTAAAATTTATTATTATAATTATACTATATAATGTGTAGGTTCATAATTGGCAATAAAATATGATTGGTGACATAGATTTTCTTATTATATAGACTACAAACATCAAACGAAATAAAATCAATATTTATTACTAATTTCAATTTTAAAATTAATTTTAAATAATCATTTGGCACTTATCATCGTATATAATATAACCACTTGTTATTATTTTATTTTATATTATAGAAGACTGCCATATTAAAAAATTTAAATAAAAAGTTTGAAATTACCACATAGAAAAAGACATTCTAAATAGAAAATTAAAGAATCTAAACAGTAAAAATTTTAAATATAGAGCTAAGATCATGTAAAAAAAAAAATTTAGAATAGGAAATTATAAATTTTAAAAAGAAAAAAAAAATTCTAAACAACTTTTAAATAGACAATTAGAAAAAATTAAAAAGCAAAAATTTTAAACAAGAAGCTAAGATTTAAATTAATTTTATTGATTATTCAAAATTTTGAGTATAAAAGGCTAGCAACAGTATAATAAATTATTAGGAATTATTTCATTCATTTTAAATAAATTTTCTCTTAAAAACTATATTACACAAGATTGAATGTGTGAATCAATAAATAATCATTTATTATAACTACCTCCATATATAATTATAAATTTTAAGAAATTTATTTTATTATTTTATTTACTTGAGAATAATTTTTATAAATAATAATTAATTATTCAATTAACTAATTATTTATTTAATAAAAATAAATATCAAATTCATTTAAAATTTATTATTATGGTTATCTCACACAATGTGTGAAATATAATCTCAAACTAAGTTTTAAATAAGTGTTTATCGCTTATCAAGTAATTGCATTAGTAGTAAAACATTTTTGACAAGTGACAATCTAATATATTTTCATGTTTTCATTTGGCAAAAGATCTAATAATTAAATATTTAGTTTTCTTAATTAATAAAAAATATGAAAAATTAATAATATAAAAATTCTTTATATAAAAATAATTTTATGTTTATATAAAAATAAACTAGGAAACTTAACAAAATAAGAAATTTTTCGTATAAAAAATTTAAAAAGTTTAACAATATAAGAAATTATTCACATAAAAATAATTTAAAAAATTTAACATATAAAAAAATTTTCACATAAAAATAATTTAAATTTTAAGAATTAATATATATAATTAATTATCATCTCAAACTCAATTTTAAATAAGTGTTTGTCATTTGTTAAATAATTGTATTAGTAATATAATATTTTAACAGTGACAATCTAATATGTTTTGATTTTGTTATGTGGCAAGTAAACTAATAATTAAATATTTAATTTTGTTAATTGATAAAAAAAATATAAAAAATTTAATAGTATAGAAAATTACTCATATTAAAAATAATTTAAAGTGTAACAATATAGAAAATTCTTTATATAAAAATAATTTAGAAAGTTTAATAATATAGAAAATTCTTCATATAAAAATAATTTAGAAAGTTTGAAAATATTAGTTTTTAGTACATATACAATGCACGTGATTAAAATAATTATTAAATATATAAATTAATTAAAATTTTAAATTTATATTCATATAAATAAGGAGATTAAATTATGTAAAATTATAAATAATTAAAATTTTTTTAGAACACATATAAAATAAATTTTAAAAAATATAATTTTTTATTCATAAGAAAATTCTTCATATAAAAGTAAGTTATAAATTTTAATAATATAGAAATTTTCATATAAAAATAATTTAAAAAATTTGTTATATAATAATAATTTAAAAAGTTTAATACTTAGAAAATTCTTCACGTAAAAATAATTTAAAAAGTTTGATAATATTGAAAATTTTTTACATTCATAAAATTAGTATTTTATTTTTTGTATAACAAGAAAAATAAAAAATGATTAGTAAGGAAATAGATGAAACTATAATTTTTATTTTTATCTAAAAAATACATTATTATTAAAATTTGCTATACTAATTTAATTTTTTTATTTCATAATAAATTTTTTATAAAATAATAATAAAATATTATTATTATTTATATATTATTTTTATTTATTCAATTAATTAATAAATAATATAAATATTAAATTTATTATTATAATCATATCACACAACACACTCTATTGCTGCCAGTGAAATATTATTAGAAGAAACAAGAAAAACAAGTTGTGTGTTGCGGGTCCATGCATAATCCAAACACATATCGGGAAAACGAAAGGACTTTAATTTTTCTTTGGAACAATTAGTTAAAAGCTGGCGGAATGTAGATTCCATATAAAGGCCGGTTGTCCTCTCATGCGTTTTTTCTTTTAATAATTTAAAAGGAGAGAAGGCAAGGGTTGGGTCATTTTCGGGTTTGAACGTTTTTTATTATATTTGAATCACCAATCAAATTTATATATAAAAAAAATATTTGGATCAAATTTTGGATTTACTCTTAAAAATACTATTTCAAATCAAATCAAATCATTTAATATTCACTTTTTTAAAATGTCTATTTGAGTTTTTTATTATTTATATGATATTTTCTCATAATATATTAAAAACATAATTTTTTAATTAGATATATTTTATATAAACAAAACTAAAAGAATATTTTTTATTTTTATTTAAATGCTTAATAAATTTAATATAATTTATTTTTTAAACAAATGACTATATATAATAAAATGATTAATTAATTAAGTTTATATAGAATTAAAATAAAGAAAATATTTTTTTAATTTTAAAATAACATTTAAATAATTGAATAATTTAAATCATATTTGCATATAAAATGAATTTCAGATCAGTATTCGATTTTATACTAAAAATAATATTTCAAGTCTAGTCAGATGATTTGTTATTTACATTTTTAAAAATATATTTTAAAAATATCTATTTAAAATTTTTTATTATTTAAATGTTATTTTCTCATAATTTGTTATGAAAAAAGTAATTTTTTTGAAATTTTTTTTAATCAAATAGATTTTATATAAAACAGAACTTGATTAAAATTTTTTGCTTTCATTTACATGCTTAATAAATTAAATATAGTTTATTTTTTAATCAAATAACTATACGTAATGAAAATGAATAATTGAATTAAGTTCATATAGAATTGAAAATAAAAAAAGTATTTTTAAATTTGCAAATAAATTTTAAATATTGTAATAATTTAAATCGAATTATTTCGATTGATTCATGGATTAGGATAAGATTGGATAATTTGGATTGATCCATGAATTGGACTTGAGTTGGATCAAATTTGATTCAAAATTTTCAGATAATTTTGGATTTATTTTCAAATTGAGTTGGATTTGAGTTCGAAACTGCTACTTCTAAAGGATATAGACAATTGGTTCGAAACATTAAAGTCCTGAAAAAAAAGTACACTATTAATTAAAATAAATCAGGAGAAAAATATTTATTCAGGTGCAATCATTTAATTTGGAAGGAAAGATTATCTTTATAGAAAATCATATATAAAAATAGTTCATGCTGTATAATTCATTCAATATTCCTATTAAAAAAAAGAAAGAAAGAATGACATAATCTTGTTATTTAGAAAATTAGTACGTAGAATTGCATTTTTCAATAAGATAATATGTTGGTATAGTAACTGAAATTGTAGACATAACATAATAGTAGCAAATAATTAAAATATATGACGATGAGATGTCAGGGGAGTCGACAGAAACTGCTTAAAGGAGGCGAACTGATGGAATAATGCAACGTAGTCAAATGCCACAAGATGTTACATAAAAGATGAAACAAGGGTAGTCTATAAGCAACATGACAGTAAAAAAATGAAGCCCAGAGAGTGGTAAGTCAAGTTAGAGCACATGTGGAGAAGGAAGTTACACGGTAAACTTAGTAAAATATTTATACAGAAATAGAGAAAAGAAGGGGTTAATGACTTGGACGATTACCCAACTTTACTGTTTGTATCAAATTGGTGCTATATTTTAAATTTGTATCATTTTGATAATCCAACTATTATTTCATTTCAGGTGACGATTACTATTAGAAATCCAATGAAAGTTGAATGAGTTAGCACCGGTGAAAAAATATTCTGTGAATATGTTGTATACGTGTCTCCAACTCATTAGCCACGTCACTCCTAATGATTGATGATGTGGATACAAAAAAAGTATATCTATTGGAATTAAAGAATTGATAAAATTTCAATTTGTCTAATACTAATTAATCAATAACCTAATAGCAAAATTAAGTAATAAAAAAACACACATCAAATTACAATAACGAAAAATCCAATTGATACTATTCTTAAATGGGTGTTTGGGTAGAGCACAAGAACAAGGAAGATGGAGAAGAAAGATGCAGAGGAAATCTTATCACTGAATGGGCATAAACTGATACGGGTTTTCATCTAATAGAATATAACCAAAAAAAGTAGTTCTGCATTATTGTTATTTCCATGCAGCCTGAGAATGAGATTCTTCAACTCAGCAATGGAATCATCCGTTCTTTTGTTAGAGGCTTCAATCATACTCTTCACATAATCTTTGACCTCATCTTCGAATTTCTTCAAATCAGTATGCGACGAAGCCATTTTCTTATCACAATCTTAACCAAAATTAGAGGAAAATCAACAGAAATTGAGAATGAATTGGAAGATGTCAATGCGCAAAAATGCAAATGGGACAGGTTTATGATGGATTTTTGTAACCGAACTGATCCACAAACACACATTAAATTACAAGAACCCAAATGCTCTGCAATTTAAAAATGAAAAAAAAAATCCCTAAAAGACCCCCAAAACAAAAACTAATTAACCCCAAATCTAGAATTCCAAACTATGCAAGATGAATTAAAGAAGAAATTAACAATTTTCAATTCAAAATTCAAAATTTCATAAGAGGAATTATTAAAACTCGACAGCGAGATAGATAAGAGCGTCGACATTGAGAATTTCTGATTCAACCAATCAAAGACCCAATAATCTTTTCATGTTAAGTTGATGAGAAATTGGAAGAAAATAACTAAAAGAGAAGGAAAAATTAATGCCTACCCACCAACATAGCCCTATCTTTCACATTTTACCTATTAATTAAATATCAATTAGGGCTCTATTTTGTTCTTGGAAAAACAAAGTCTTTGAGGTTTTCTTTTTCTTCTTCTTTTTCAATGGTTGCAGTGACCAAAGTTATATAATAGATAAGAGGTCTAATGTAATGCCCTTTACCATTATGTGTTGAAAAGTAAAGTAAAAGTGAATATGAAGTAGATTTTTAAGGAGTTTAGTTGACATTAGGGATTTTAGTCAAAATAGAAGATGAAGACGAAAGAAGTAAAGTGGAATTAGGATTTTTAGTTGGCATCCACATCAGCATCCATTAGATGATGTGGCTAATGAGTTGGAGATACATGTGAAAAACATTTTATAAATGGCTAGAGTATCAAATAAACCTTTAAACTTATTTCAAAGTGATAATAAATGACAAAATAAATTTTTTTATCAAATTTACCTCTGAACTTATATTATTTTATCAAAATTATCTCTGATCTTGTATTATTTTATTATAAAAGTCATTTTTCATCAAAATTACATTCGATTTTGTATTATTTCATTATAAAAGTCATTTTTCGTTAAAATTACCCCTAATCTTATATTATTTCATTCTAAAAGTCATTTTTCATCAAAATTACGTCCAATTTTGTATTATTTCATCATAAGAGATCTAATGCGATGCCATTTACCACTATCCATTGAGAGGTAAAGTAAAAGAGAAGATGAAGTAGATTTTTAAGGAGTTTTAGTTGACATTAGGGATTTGAGTCGAAATAGAAGATGAAGACGAAAAGACGTAAAGTGGAATTAGGATTTTTAGTTAACATCCACATCAACATAAAGTCAACATCCATTAGATGATGTGGCTAATAAGCTGGAGATACATGTGGAGAGTATTTTATAAATGACTAAAGTATCAAATAAACCGTTGAACTTATATTATTTCGTCAAAATTACCTTTGATCTTGTATTATTTCATCATAAAAGTCATTTTTCATCAAAATTACCTCTAATTTTGTATTATTTCATCATAAAGTCTAAAATACTAACTGAGTAGAGTGCGTATGTTATAAATGCAATTTAAGAGAACCAAACTCATATGTATTTCGACAAAAATACAACTTCCTCTAAATTCCTAAATCTTTAAATTCTCAAATCTCAAAAACACAACTGCACTTTGATAATAAAATTTTATAATTGAAGAATGTGAAAGAATGATATCTTCGCGAAATAATAATTATGCTCATTCATCTAATTGTAGCAGATATATAGAAAAATGAGTTAAATAAGAATATAATGGTATACAAAAGTACTGCTAAAAATTTTTATTTTATAATTTAATAAATTATATTTAAAATAATAATAATAATAATAAAATATTTACCTTGTAGGAAATTCTTATGAGGTGAGGAGTCCCAACGAAAGCAAGAACAAAAGGAAAATTCTTCTCATCAAGAGGTGGGATAGAGGATGAGGGGTAGTTTTTGCGTCACTCACTTATCATTCTTAATTCAATATCATCTTCAACTAATATTTTAGACTTTTATGATAAAATAATACAAGATCGGGGATAATTTTGATGAAAAATGACTTTTATGACGAAATAATATAAGATCAGGGGTAATTTTGATGAAATAATACAAGTTCAAGGGTAATTTTGACGAAAAAATTTATTTTGTCCTTTATTGTTACTTTGAGATAAGTTCATAGATTATTTGATTCTTTAGCCTCTTATAAAAATTCTCTTTCTGATGGTTCATCGTTAAAAATTTATTGAATTTTGAAGAGTATTTGTGAACTAAAATAAAAATAATAGGTAGATTATCAAATGATACAAATTAAAATTATAATACCAATTTGATAGAAGCACTAAAATTGGGTGACTGTCTAGGTCATTAACTCATAAAAAAGTATTGGAATTTTTTTTTTTTGAGTATTGAACAGAGAAAATTACAATGGTTAGATTTGAATTATGAAGTTCACATCAAAATTTTAATTAAGTGAGATGCATCAAAGATAATATAAGAAAATTATTGCTCAAAAATGAGAATATTAAAGAGTGGTAGAGTAGTGTGATTACTAAACTATTTAATAAGATTTCTGAATTCAAAGAAAATGCTTGAAGGATGGAGAATGAACATTTTAAAAAAAATAAAATAGACGCACAAAGTTTTCAAATTATCAAGAAGTTAAACTTATGAGTTCACATATCAAATTACAGAATCAAATTACAGAAAAAAAAAAGTTATAGAATCAAGATTGAGAGATAGCATAATTTTTTGGATAATTAATTGGCTTTTTATAAGGACGATTCATGGTGAAAGCTATATTCTTTTTTAGAAGATTAATGGAGAATTTTAGTGATAAAATAAAAAAGATACCTACACATGATTTTCATTAATCTTAAAAAGACTTATGATAGAAGTCCAAGAGATAGCTTAGAGTTAATTTCACTCCTCTAACTTATACTCCACAAACTGTATTGTTCTTAAGTAGACTTTTGTAACACAAAAATTCTTGAAAAATTGACGTTATGTAACAGAGAAATCTTTTCCATATATTGACTCATTGGAATAGTGATTTCGAAACGACATTATTTTTTTTAATTTAAAAATAAACTATTATCTCTCATTTCTGTTTTTTCTCTGCCACATTTTTTCTCCTCTATTGCAATCATCACCCTCTACGGAATTTGTTGCTTTCATGGCCCCCAAATTGATCATCTCCCCCCAACATTATTGCTATCAAAATTATCATCCTTGTCACCACCAGCTACTAAAGATTCCAGCAGCATTGGACAAGGGTAAGATTTCCACTACCGTAACCACCATAGCCTCCACCACCAAAGCCATCTCAACCAGCAGCATTACAACCTTCATTATCAAAACCACCTCAACCAGCAGCACAATAGCCTCTAATGCCAAAATAATAGCTACCCCAAGCCTGAATATCAGGTAATTAACATCTATGGTCACTAAATTATGACCAAAATTTTATTATGGCAACTACAGATCAATTTTATTCAATTGAATCACTAAACTTTGATTTTTATTCTATTGTGGTTTATTAGCTAAATTATTTTATGTTTTTTTTTAACTCTAGATTGATCTTATGCTTTGGGTTTTTATCATAAATATAAATTCAAAATTCTCTTATGAATAAAAACCTAAAATAATTTTATAATGAAATAAAAATCATAAGAAAAATATATCAAAATATCACAATAGAATAAAAATTATAGTTTAGTGATTCAATTGAACAAAGTCAATCTTTAGTGATTACATTAGAATTTCGATTATAATTTAATGACTATTGACATAAATTACCCTCTGAATATCCCAATATTTCTGACATTGCATCTTTGAGCAATCAATAAGATAATAGTGGTAAAGTTACTCACTTTCCATAACAAACTCAAATTCAAGTTGAATAGCCCAATAAATCCAAAATCAATGAATGCAACCCCAAACAAAATGAAAAAAAATTGAAAAAAGAATAGATCTCCTCGAAAATTATATCAAAAAAATTAATGGAATATATTGAAGTAAATATAAGATGAATTTGAGATTCAAAGGTTTATTAATTTGAATTTTTCTGTACAATTGACAACACCCTATTGCAGATTGGTAGGAGGGGAATAAAATTGTAAAACGTCATGCTTTACTAGATAAGAGAACAGGTGATTCAATACACTATTTTCCCTTCACTCGGAAGCATTGCACTTCAAACTACAAAATGGCACAACTGAAGGCAATTTTCTAGGTCGTGGCCATACTAAAGCTTGAAAGGTTTTAGTGGAATCATCAACACTGCAATAGTTATCCTTGGCTATATAGGTGGTCTAATAATTGAAACGTCCAACAACTTGTGCATTCACTTTTTCAATCTTAACCAACTCGTAATTTGTATTCTAAAGAACAACAAAATTAACATTAGATTCAACATTTTTCAAACGTAAAAAGAAACAGCATGGAAAAAAGAAAAGAACAAAAAGGTTAAAACCTGTTGCTCGTTGTAAAAGTCTATTGCCAACTCAGTTTTAGGCATGACATATTTGAGAAAAGACTCACTCAGCTCCACTGGTATGATAGGGCCCCACTCAAAGTATTTGGAAAAGTCATCTACATCAAAGCCCTGCACGTCCGCCCATAAAACCAGCAATCACAATAACGACCATATAAGAGACACACAAAGATTATAGTTACTTCTCAAGAAATTGCATTCCAATCTATTTATCAGAGAGAAGGAAATAGGCTGTTGTTTGTTCTATTCATATATGGTAGCAACAAATTCTAATTTCAAATAATAAGCCCACAGAAGTATGCAATAAAAATCCAATGTTCTGTTTAGTTTCAACAGCTTAAATAAAGTCTTTTAAAAACCCTAATTATTTGTTGGCTTTAGGTTCTTAATGCTTGCCAATGAATAAACAGACAAATAAGAGAGAAATTAAAGAGGAAGAAGACTTATGTCGCTCTCTCTGATCTGGCAATCATAGATTTCACTTATTTCCGGTGGCATACCACACTCTTCCTCATCAGAAAAGTAGGACTGCTTTGCAATAATTAAGGTTTCCACATTTCGTAGGGATTCCTTGCCCCACGAGAATTTTTCTCAATGCAAATATTTTATTTTTTTATTATTTTAAATTATTTTTTAAAAAATATAATTTATTAAATTATAAAATAAAAATTTTTAACAATACTTTACACACTATTATACTTTTGTTTAACTAATTTTTCCATATATCTGCTACAATTTGATGAACAAACAAAATTATTGCTCTACAAAAATATCGTGATTTCATATTTTTTAATTAAAAAAATTTTATTGTCAAAGTGAAACTATATTTTTTGGATTTTGGGATTTAATGATTTAGAAATTTAGAAGAAACTGTGTTTTTGTCGAAATATATTTAATTCTGATTCTCTTAAATTGTATTTATAACATACTCTTTCATCCGCTAATATTTTAGACTTTTATGACGAAATAATATAAGATTAATGGTAATTTTGATGAAAAAAACTTTATGATGAAATAATACAAGTTCAGAGGTAAACTTGATAAAAAATTCATTTTGTCCTTTGTTGTCACTTTAGGACAAGTTCAGAGGTAAATTTGATAAAAAGTTCATTTTGTCCTTCATTGTCACTTTAGGACAAGTTCAGTTTGGTTTATTACGTATTTAATACTCAAACATTCATATAGTTTATAAATTTGGCCTCCTAAACTTGAAATACTCATATAGTATAAGATTTTTATTACTCCTAAAAATTGAAACACTTGTATAGGATGAAATTCTTATTACAACATTAAGCTTGGTCCTCCTAAAAATTGAAATGAAGCTCCACCGTTGGCCAAAAACCTTGGTCGATATGATCTTTAAATCCAAAAATCTAGCAGTAGCAGAGAGATTGA
This sequence comes from Omphalea diandra, assembly GCA_949677035.1. NCBI lineage: Eukaryota > Viridiplantae > Streptophyta > Magnoliopsida > Malpighiales > Euphorbiaceae > Omphalea > Omphalea diandra. The sequence continues at coordinate 50,848 of CATIWR010376589.1, forward strand.
GACTTAATTCGCTTCTTCCAATTCGATCGCTATATTGTAACGTGTCCGCGCTGGATGGCATTGGCAAATATAGACCCATGCGGACACAAAATATTATTATTCGTAGTTCTAAGCCCTCACCAAAGCTGTTTTGATTATAATAATAAATTTAATATTTATTTTTATTAAATAATTAGTATTTTAATTAAAAATTATTATTATTTTATAAAATTTATTATTTAATTAAATCTTCTTAAAATAATAAAGTATTCATGACTTTCCCTTGAAGGCATCTTTTTGTTTTTTTTGGAGGACCTTTTCTTAGTCATAATCTTAGTATTTATCATGAGAGATATAGTAAATATTCAAAAAGCATCAACATCCATAAACATGAGAACAAAGAGTTAGTATTCAAAGTTTGAGTCATAAACTACAATATGCAAAGTAAATGCAAGATAAGTAATATTGCTTAATCATTTTAAATTTAAAAATGCACATTATTTTAAAGACAATTCAACAACTAACGTGACTTAGTCATTTTTAATTTTATAAAATGCATCTTATTTTAAAGACAATTCAATAACTAACATGATTTAGTCATTTTAATTTTATAAAATGCATGTTGTTCTAAAGACAATTCAAGAGCTAATGTTGATGTATAAATCTTGGTGCATCAAAACCAATGCACAAGTTTGTATGCATCAAGTCATGATGTGTGAGTCTCAATACATCAAGACATGATGCATGAGTCTCAACGTATCAAATCCTAATGCATAGATCCTGGTGTATCAACGCCTGATGCATGGTCTTAATGCATCAAAATTTGATGTTTAATTCATGATGCATCAAAGCTTGATGCATGGTCTTATTGCATCAAGGCTAATTCATGAGTCCTAATGTATCAAAGTTTGATGTACAATTCCTAATGCATCGAGTCCTGATGAACAGATCATGCATACATAGTTTTTCATGTACAAGTTTTTATATGCAAATTCTGATGCATAGTTTTGGATGCACAAGTTCTTAATGTACAGATTTGATGCATTAAACCTTGATGTATAGTTTCTAATGCACATGTCCCCATGCATTAAAGTCTAATGCATCAAAGTCTGATTTGTAGTTCCTGATGCATAAATTTCGATATGTTAGGTCCTAATAGATGATAGGCCTTGATATTCATCATTCTTAATTTGTTTACTTTAAAAAAAAAAATCAAAATTGAAATAACAGAAAAAAACATGTTTTCTTTTCGTATTGTTCAGCATGATAATACAATCTTTAAAGTTAATTCTTATTTTCATGATAGAATAATATTATATAGCTTCACGATCGACATCTCACCTAAAGCTTTAATCATTATGGATAAATGTTTCATACATACATATATATTTATATATAACACAAGAGTAAGTAGAGGTGGTAAATGGGTGGGTTAAGATGGGTATGAGTAGGGTCAAAATGGGTAGGATGACAAGTAACTTTTTTATCCATTTATGACCTACTTAATTTTTATATAGTACCTATACCCACTTAAACTCATACCTACTCATTTATTCAATGAAAATTTAAATTGATTGAAATTAAATATTTTTAGCTGAATTAAAAAATTTATTATTTTAATCGAATTGCCATTAAATTTAATTTTTGTATCAAATAAAATATCAAATTTATTATCAAGTGACTAAAATTACTAAAAGATATTTTTTTTGAAAAATAAAAAAATAATCTTATTTCATTATAAAATAGAGGAATTTATTTTGTTGATTAATGATGTACTCTTTTTATGGAAAATAAGAATTCTCTCTCATTTGATTTTTTTTTTTTTTAAAAAAAGTTTCTTATTGACAAATCCTTAAATATTTCCTTTTACAAAAACGAGTTGTTTTTATTGCTCAGAAAAATAAAAGTAGTACAATAGGTTCAAAATTTAAATTTGGGATATCGGACATTTTACGTAGACTATATATATGACCAGATTTATGTATTAAGCTCAATATTTATTTAAATAAAATTAGGCAAATGAACGTTAGAACAGAAAATAAATAGCAATGCATCCTATTACTCATGTTTCGATAGGAACATGAGAACAGAAAACAAAATTACTCTATGTTCTGATGATAAAATGAGTATTATTTATTTAATCAATTTGTTATTCGGATGAAATTATAACTGACAAAATATTGATGTGCGACAATTAGTGCAGGAGCAATAGAAAATGAAATTAGAGACGTTGCAACAAATGATAATTAGACAACAAATAATACTCCTATGTATATATATATATATATATATATCTAAATTGAAGATGAAGGAAAAAAAAAACTTCAAAATCAAAGAAAACTGTATACATTGATTTAGATTTTAGTCTAACTTTATTTTATTTGATTTATTTATATTTTCAATAAATTAAAATATTCTTCTAAAATTTTAAATTATATATCTAGAAATTTTTAAAAAATAATTTTTTAGAAAGGTCATAGGCATTACATCACCATGAAATTATGTCCTTATTTTTATTAAATTATTTTCTTATTAAAATAAATAAATCATATTAATAAAATAAAAATTTTTTATCACTTGCATAAATAATGATATAATATTTATTTTTAGTGATTTATATATTTATTTTTACTTTATAAGAACATATCAAAGTTATTAAAAGGTGAAGTGAAAAAAATATTAGATAAATGAATACCCTGACCAAATCTATATCTACCTATATATCAACAGGGTTAAGTAGGTAATAATTCATTTAATATCTATTTAATATATAACTCATCCATTTATCACTCACACCCACCTATACCCTCTTTTTAAAAAATGGGTATGAGTGAATTTTGTCAATCCTAGGTAACAAAAACAGTAGACCTTATGACAATCAATTAATTTTTTTCTAAGAGTTTGACAGATAAGTACAAAATTTAAATAAGAGGTTAAATAAGCTCTCAAAATGCCATTATGATACTCATTGCCCTCAAAAAAAAAAAAAGAGAAGTACCACAATAAATTTAACAATAATTCAGTCTATCTTAATGGAATTCAAACTTGGCTGTCCAATAAATTTAACGAAGTACGTAATACAACAAATAGCCCTCATCACAACCATTTTTTAAGAGGAAACAACCATTGTCATTTTATATTAATAGTTAACAACCGTATTAGCCTATTGCTTAGTGAACGAAGAGTTCAATTGTCTTACTAAGTTTCTATCAAAACAATATTGATTGCTTCTTCTAACCATCCATTTGACAATTAGCAGCCGATTGTTTCTGCACATGTGCAAAATATTTTAGTTTTGTGTTTAACACCCCAGAAACATCACTTGTCAGATGGAAGTTAAGAAACTGCTTCTGCAATCTTTCTTTCTGATCCTTCATTTCACGTTTTGTTCTTCTTCCAAAGACATCTTAGCCATAAACCAAACATTGAAAGATGATGGCAACTTTCTGATCTCCAAAGGAAACAATTTCTCATTTGGATTTTTCAGCCCTGGCAGATCCAAGCACAGATATATTGGGATATGGTACCACAAAATCCCACAACAAACTGTGGTGTGGGTAGCAAATAGGAATCATCCAATCAATGGCTCCTCAGGAGTTCTCTCCATTAACCAGTTCGGAAACCTCATTCTCCATAGCAACCATAGCCAGAAAGTTCCGGTATGGTCTACAAATGTCTCACTTGAAGTGAAAGGCACTTGTGTAGCTCAGCTCTTGGATTCAGGAAACTTGGTTTTGGTCCAAGATGCAAGTAACATAATTCTGTGGCAAAGCTTTAATCATCCCACAGATACTCACCTACCAGGAATGAAAACTGGAGTGAACCGGAAGACAGGTGTCCGCCAGTTCCTGACATCGTGGAGATCACCAGATGACCCTGGAACTGGAGATTACACAGCTGGCTTCAACCCAAACGGATCACCACAAGCTTTCACTTACAAGGGTTCAAAACCACATTGGCGAAGCATTCCATGGCCAATGAAAAATTACGAGGACATAAGAAAAATCAAGTTTGTGAACCGCCAAGATGAGGTATATGTTACCTATTACCAACTGATGCGTCTCTTATCATAAGAATGGTATTGGATTATTCAGGATCACTCAAGCACCAAGCATGGCATGAAAGTGACGGGGAATGGAAAGATTTCTGGTTAGCACCCAAGTATGAATGCGATTCTTATGGACATTGCGGTACTTACAGCAAGTGTAATGTACAGATTAGTAATCGCAAATTTGAATGTGACTGTTTACCAGGGTACGAACCCAAGTCCCTGAGGGACTGGAATATCCTGAGAGACGGATCAGGTGGGTGTGTCAGGAAGCGGCTAGAATCATCCTCATTTTGCGTGCCTGGAGAAGGGTTCGTGAAAGTGGCAAATGTTAAGATTCCTGATACTTCGGCAGCAGTTTGGGTAGATATGAACATGAGTCCTATGGACTGCGAACTAGAATGTAGGAGGAATTGTTCGTGCACTGCATACGCAAGCATAAATATTGATGGGAAAGGGACTGGTTGCTTGGCATGGTATGATGAATTAATGGACACTGCGGTTATGGATGAAGGAGATGACATTTATGTTCGTGTTGATGCAATTGAATTAGGTAAATCGCTTTTCATCAATTTTGAATCAAACCAATTTGAATCCTTAGACGGCATAGAGACCAGTCAGCCCTGCACAAATTTTCTGCATTGATTATGTCCAATCAATAGCCTTAACTGTTTGGTCAAGGAAACTCGCACATCAAAGCTCTGGAGATACCAAAATAGCCCTGTCTCTTAAATTTTTTTTTTTATATCCCCTTTGTTGAAGGAATTCTAATTAAATTCATTTTCCCATTCTCACAGCTGAAAGAAGACAAAATCCACGTGGTTTTCTCGAAGGGAAGGATATGTTGGCAATTTTAGTAGTGTCCGTTGTTTCTGTCTGGTCTGTCGTCATATTTGCATTTTTATGGCTCAAGAAGAAGAAAACAAGGGGTAAGGAACAAGATTGTGCTTGCATGCAATAGTTTCTGCCTTTCTGCTTGATGATGGGAAATTTTTGTTTTTTAAGAAATTTGGTTTGATTTTTTCTTTCTTTGAGGACAGTAAGCAAGGAGTGGAGTAAAAGATTGCTGGACAATATAGGTGATTCAGTTGAAGTTGGAGGTAGTCATCCAGACATTGTATTTTTCAATCGCAGAACAATACTTGCTGCAACTAACAATTTCTCTCCAGCTAACCAACTTGGACAAGGTGGTTTTGGCTCCGTATTTAAGGTAAGTCCTAATGCAAATATCTAAAACTTGATGGTATGGCTTGTTTCATTTCGTGAGTCGTTATGAGATTCTAATGAGAAAATAAGGTTTGAATTTATGGCTTAGAATTAAAATATATGTTTCATTTCTTTGCGGTCTTACCCGGCTCGAATTCAGATTAGTCCATACTACAAAAGAGTACTGGGATACTGAATGGTCTAACCAAAACAAAAAAAAAATGTCTCCTTTTTAAACGTGATTCCAGGGTCAACTAGCTAATGGGCAGGAGATTGCCGTGAAAAAGCTAGAGAAGGATTCAATGCAAGGAATAGAAGAGTTTAAGAATGAGGTTGTATTAATTTCAAAGCTTCAGCACAATAATCTAGTAAAACTCCTAGGATGCTGCATTAAGGGAGAAGAACTAATGCTAGTTTATGAATACTTGCCAAACAAAAGCTTGGACTCATTTCTATTTGGTAGGTCCTCCGTATACCCTTACTTCATCTCTTAGCGATTTATTACAATTGAGGGACAAAGACTATACTATAACATTACACATTAAATTGTTCTTTTTTTCTTTCTAGATGAAACAAACAGGTCAATCTTGGATTGGGAAAAACGCTTCGATATTATTATGGGAATCGCTCGTGGGATCTTATATATTCACCAAGACTCCAGATTGAGAATTATACACAGGGATTTGAAAACTAGCAACATCCTATTGGATGCAGAAATGAATCCAAAAATTTCTGATTTTGGCCTGGCTAGAATCTTTAAAGGAGATCAAGTTCAAGCAATAACACAGAAAATTACTGGAACATTGTAAGTACACCCAGGTTATTCCTCTTTTCTATAACTTCAAATAAATTGAAATGTGCATTATTGACTAGAATTTCTTGTGTCTTTCGTATGTAGTGGCTATATGTCACCAGAATATGTGGTGTTCGGAAAATTTTCGACAAAATCTGATGTCTTCAGTTTTGGAGTCATATTATTAGAGATCATTACCGGAAAGAAAAACAATAGTTTTTCTCCACAGGATTCTCACTTGAGCTTGATTGGGCATGTAAGTTAAAAGAAAGGCTTGATATATCTTATATGCTCCAAACTATTACTATTTCAAGTGGATACATATTGACAGTTCATATCTCATGTATATTAACGCTATGAATTACTAAGGTATGGCATTTGTGGACAAAAGAGAGAGCACTGCAGATAATTGATTCATCACTAAAGGGATCCTATCCTCCACATGAAGCATTAAGATGCATCCAAATTGGGCTCTTATTTCTACAAGAAGATATGTTGGAGAGACCAAGCATGTCAGCAGTTTTTCTGATGTTGAACAGTGCAACTACGCTTCCGTCTCCGAAACAGCCTGCATTTATTTTGGGAGAGTCTTTCAACACCAGTTTATCCGTAATGGAAGAAGAATTTTTGTCTTCAAACGAGGTTACGAACGAGTTTGGAAGTCCTTGAATGTGCTGTTCCATCAATCAAGAAATTGTATTATTTATTTATATATATATATATATATATATATATATATTTGTGTTAAGTAATTATTTTATTTTATTAACTTTTTTAAAAATTGCCACATCATTTTTAAAATTTAACATAATTAAAAATTAATATAAAATAAAATAAAAGTTATAATCATTTTTTAATAGAAAAATTATTTTAGAGTGATTTAATGTATAAAATTTTAAATATATTTTATATTAAAATTATTATAAAAATTATTATAATTGACTTATATTCAGTTGTATATAAAATATTTATTATTTCTAAAGCAGGTTGTATTTCTCTTATTTTATTGTAACATAAGTTTTATGCCTTCCATATAGGCTTATGTTTCAGTTCTAACTGGTTGATGACTCTCGTTCAGTACGTTTTTTTTTAAAATGTTTATTAGAGTAAAATATAATTATATTCTTGAATTTATTTTAATAATTTAATATACCTTTTAATCTTTTATTTTTAGAGATAAATTTAATGATGTTGGCATTTTTCTTTATTAGATTAATAATAAGGTTGATAATTCTTTATGTGACTTGATCCAATGACATCATATAATATATAATTAAATGAGTTTAGATTTAAGATAAATACGTTCAGATCATAACAGATTATAACACAATAAAAATTTAAGTGGGAATGGATTGATTGGTCTAATCCCTTATAAACACTGTTAAACACGACTATATAATTGAAGTAATAGTTTAATATATAATACATGACAATAATACACTTATTTAAACACAATTTAAGAAGATATGTTTATGTATAAAAAATATTTTTTAATCCTAACATTATTACTAGGAGTTTCCATATTTATCCTCCATTCTCAATATATAAAATATGTTTATATATTTATTAGTTAAATGTGTATTTTAGTATTATGACATGTCAATATTTATAATAATAAAATTAATTAAATGAATGATACATAATGTATCGTATAACTTGTTTCATAAATATGACTAGTTATAGTTAAAAATTCTAACATAATTAATTAAACGAGTTAAATTAAATATTTTTTATATCATACACTCATTTATATGACACGATTATACAAAATACAACATAGATTATCAACTCTTAATAAATATTTTTGTTATTTTTTAGAATTTTTTTTGTTAATCAAATATCAAAAAAAACCTACAAACTATTTCAATATCTTAAATAACCTTATCTTCAACTTCTCTCATATTTAAAATCAAATGTTATATATATATATAACATGCGAATGTTATTCTATTACCTTTCTAAAATAATTATATCATTTTTAAAAATTTAATACAACTAAAAATTAATTTTAAAATAAAAATTCTAATATAGATTTTTGATATTAGAAACTATGTTAGACAATATTTTATCATATCTAAAATAATTATTTTATTCTATTAATTTTTTAAAAACAAGCACAATTTCTAAAAAATCAAAATAATTTAAAAATAAAATAATAATTCTAATATATATTTCATATTAAAAAAACATTACTAGTCAATTAACATCTAAAATGTTCATATAATATGTACTCATATTCAAAATTATAATAAAAAATTTAAAACTACAATACATACAACGCATGCATTAACTATTTTTTATTATATGTCAAAAAATTATTTTATTTGATTAACTTTTAAAACCGCTACATCTTTAAAAATCTACATAATTTAAAAATTATTTCAAAATAAATTGATAATTTTAATACAATATGGAATTACATTTTAAGTAAAAATTAAAATATATACTATTTAACAATCAATTAATATACAAATTCTAATGTAATATAAATTTTATGGACTTCATTTGTTTCACAGAAAATATTTTTTAAGAAAATATTTTTTTGCATTTTTTTCTATTTGATGCATCCAAAAAAATAAATCAATAGAAAATATTTTTTTGATCAAAGGTTAAATTAAGTAGTTTTTCATATTTTGATAAACTCATACAAATGAAATATAAATAATATAATTACATGTATTTATTGTTACTAGTAATTTTTGACTGTCAACATCTATCATTGGTCATCATTAGTTGGCAGTGGTAGTTAGTGATAGATGAAACTTTTAAAATTTTTATTTTTAATGTATTTTTCTTATATTAAATACTAAATATAAATATAAAAATTCATAGTTTAAATTTTGTTATAATTTTATACATCATATTTTTTATAATATATTTTAAATACTAGAAAATATGTTGTTCAAAAAATAATTTTCTCAGATAAGTTATTTTTCGCAAAACAAATGTAACCTAAAATTATAAAAAAAAATTAATATCACATTACGCACAATACGTAGATTATAATCTGAAAATATGTTAAATAATTTCTTATCATGTGTAATATTAACTATTTTATTTTATTAATTTTTTTAAAACTATCATATCAATTTTAAGAATCCAAAATATATTAGAATTAACTCAAAATAAAAGAATGATTTTAATATAATATAAATTTCAAATTTTTATTTTTAAATAATAAAAAATTAAAAATATATTTACAGTGAATTTTATATTTTTCTAATATGATAAGGAAAATAATAATAACAATTACCTTGTGTGGTAGAAACTACTATTAGCATAGTTGGATTTGGACAGATAACACAGCCAATTGAGTTCTATTAAATCTTACTTCCATAAGACAAAGCTATGTTACTTCGGGATGCATTTTCGAAGGTGAGTCAGATGCGTTCTACAAGCAATGATACTCTTTTCTACTTCAAGGGATTGAAGATATTCGAAGTTATATAAGATTAGGAGCCAAATACCGAAGGCGTAACAATGACTCTGATCAAGCAAAATATTCTCTTCTTTTTTTTTTTCCCCCTTCTCTTTTGGTTATTGCGTTTAGGAGAGAAGCATGAAAAATTAGCATTTCTATGATTGAATAGAGGTTCAAGAACTACTTCATGCCCCAAAAACTATACTAATTGCCAATAGTGCATCTTGTGGAGGCTAAGAGAGGTCTCAACTCGATGGAAAACACTCTCCATGGGCTTGGCAGTTACCAATAAAACTCATAACTGGGCTTGCTCCACACAGACATTTTGAACCCATGACTTTACATGATGAGACATTATGAGAAGTTTCTTACTATTACCCATGATATACACAAATTTCTAACTCAGCCACAACCATCAGTCGCGAATTCTCATTCTATTAATCATCAATTTCAAAAATATCACGGATTTATGATATGTTTAAATTCAATAATACATTATATTAGGCCTAGATAGACCAATTGCAGACCAAAGAGACATCAATACTCAGCTTTTCTATAAATTTCTTTGGTTGGCTTACTAGTTAGAATAGAGAGAGAGAGACATTTGAAGGTTTTCAACAGGAGGAATAAAGGTACTCAAATTCTAAATTTTGTCACGGGAAGACAAATATAGAGAGAAATTTACAATACAAACGTGTAATTTTCGTTGCCAAAGGAAAAGTTCCAACCTAAGAGATTCACGGTATTGAAGTGCTTACTGCTTACAACAATGAAGTTCACCGCCATTGAGACCTAATAAGTTTAGGTTTTAAGCGTGGCTCTAAATATATTCTCATTAATTGAATCAGCAACCAAGAAAGATTTTGGTCTGCACGACATATAGGTCAAATGAACTTGAATATGCATCTCAACTAAAACTCAATACTAAATTAGAGGTCGTTGACAATACTGCTTTAGTCCACATTGTTTCCTCATTTAGCTCCATTCTTCTGTACACCTACCTCATGAAGTCACTCGTTCCAAACTGGTGCATCTGGGAATATCAGCTTCAGTACTCCAACAGGATTCGTCTCAATATGAATACTTAGTAGGCCATAAAACTATATAATACACTCAAAGCTTCTTAAACGTTACAGAGAAAGACAATGCAAAAAGAAGAACAGCAACAGGAGCCAAAAGCAAAATTATATAATGAAACATTAAATATGTTACAGTTTCCTACATCAAATCTACTTTTAGTCTTTAGATATGACTAATATACATGTGCAACTGCAAACCAAACATACAACTGCATACTCTATGTTCATATTGTGTGAAGCTTAAATAAACAAAGAAACCTATGATCCTCAAGAGGTATGGAACTAATGAACCACCCATAATGAAGAAGGGAAGCATGCTGCGGTAGCAATAGAGAAATAAGTGATCAATTGGAAGAACGAACCTAAAATTGGCACAGGCTGTAAAGAAATGTTCCCTGATGCGGTTGGAGATCGTGTATGATCATGATGTGACCAGCTCATTGTCTATTAATGGTTCTCAGTCTTGCCTGCTAGCTAAGCACAACTCATGCAATTCATTTAGTATCCATTCCTCCCCAGTATGCCCACCTAATATCAGGACCCTCGTCCCCCCGACCACACATGCGCTATGCCCCCATGCAAACTTTGGTGGCTGACCAGGAACATTCAGAATCCTCCATGATGGTTTCTCCTCAGAAGGATCGAGCAGGAAAAGCTGAGAAGGAGAATGCAGACCAGCAATTGAACCGCCAAAGATTATAATCCTCCCACAAGGCATGGTCACAGCAACATGATCAAGTCTTGGAGGAGGAACCACGGAACTCTGGCTGCCCATGCCAGTGAATGCATTACAATCTAGTTGCCTCCATTGTGGTTCTTCATCCTCCAAATCAATGGTGTAGGCCTCGCCTGATCTCAACCGCAAGTGCCCACTCTTCGCAAGGCCACCAAACATAAGAATTTTTGTCCGACCATAAACTGAGAGTGAATGTCCTAACCGAGATGGAGGAGCCCAAGAAGTTGGAATCTCTCTCCACATTGGCTTGTCTGTAGTAAGATCCAACAGGTAAGTGTCACTTAGAAGCACCCCAGCATCCGTGCATCCACCTGATACAACCAGTTTAGAACCTTCTATTGTGCATGAGCTATGCCAAGATCGAGGAAGAGGAGGAGTTCCACCAGAAACTTCTTTCCATGTTGGTTGTTTGGCATCCAAGTCCAGAACAAAGACATCATTGAGCAACCCTTGTCTTCCACATCCCCCAAATACCACCAACCAAGAATCATTGAGGCAGGAAAGAGTGTGGCCCCAGCGCCCTGGTGGAGATGATTTTACACTCACACGCTGCCACTCTGGATTTGCAGCATCAAGATTAAGAACAAATGTATCATCCATTGGCTGCATATCAACTCCTTCCCCTCCAAACAAAACAAGTCTATTCCCTGCTGCACATGCACTGAAATTGCAACGAGAAGGCTCAACAGCTCCTCCAACTGTCAGCTTCCTCCAGCACACAGCCTCAAGAGTAGTCAGTTCCCTAGCAAGACGTCCCCAACCTAACTTCTTAGTCATCAGCTCCAATGCACCAGTGACTTCTCTTCCCCATGCATTTTGGCACACCATCTTCCTCACATGCTCATTTTTCGTCAATTGGCGGATCCTTCTGCAAACAGACCCAATAGATGCAACATCCCTTGGTGTCAAGCGTGATAAAATGTTGTGAGCCAAAACTTCGTCGGATAATTGAAGTATCCCACATATTTGTTGATGCTGACTAAATGGTGATTGTCCACTCAAATGAGAATATTTAGGCAACTGATCACATTGCTGATTGCAAGTCTCTTTGAAAACTGGATAAGACGCACAGTTCAGATCTGCTTTTGCTTCTGAAAATACTTGAATGCCTATTATGTGTGTGACAGTCCCATCATCATCATGTATGGGTGCAAGTCTTAGCCTGTTTACCAATGGAGTACCATCCTTCTGAAAATTGAGAAGCTCACCTTGAAATTCAACACCGTCCTCAAGACATCTTCTAATTTCAGAAACGACAACAGGATCTACTAATGGATGCCGTCTTTGAGCACGAGGATCCCTGTATTGTAAGAACCGACTGGGGAAAAAAAAATGGTAAACACATCTTCTGCAACATAGAATTTTCAAATAAACAATTCAATGACAAAAATACTAAGAATTTTCAAATAAACAATTCAATGACAAAAATATTAAGAATTTTCAAATAAACAATTAAATGACAAAAATACTATGCTCAATGAATCTTGAAAAAAGTATAGAATAAAGCATAGAGCATTACTAAAATGTGTGTTTGCTGGGGTTCTCCATTTACTGTTTTGAATTCTCAAAAAGAAAAAAAAAAAAAAAAAACTATAACCTCCAAAATGAATATCATTGCCCTTCTTGTTTATCATCTAGACGGCGTGGGATAAAGCTGTTGCAGCTTTCATTCAACTACTACCACCATCACTGCCACTATACTCACATACTTTTCCAGTAAAATTCCCTAAAAGCTACTATACTCACATACTTTCCATACTCACAACTTTTCCAGTGAAATTTCCATTACGATCGCTTCTTTCATAAATTAAACATCAAGTTTCGACCCATGTAACCTTAAAAAGCAAAACAGGACACCACCAGCATCCATTTCCCCTTCTCTTCTGCCTACATTTCTCATCAACCCTTGCCTAAGGTAACATTAAACAATCGAACTGTTAGTCTCCATTTAACTCAATCTCCTTGTGATAATCTTTTGTAACCATAACTAAACCACACACAAATGGCAAAAACAATAGAAAATTAGTAAACAATGTCGTCCTCTAACAAGTCGTTTCAATCAAAAACCGACGGGAAGTCATTCATCCTTCGGGGAAACAAAGGGCTAGTTGATGTATAAAACAAGCTCGATTAAGTTGATTATCTCATTCTACCCATAGTAAAATCTCATCATTCGCTAAAATTTCAACCATTTTTAACCGAATCGAAACATTTACCATTTAAAATTTCAAAAGAACAAAAAAAAAAGTGAAAAGGAGAAAGAAATACCAGTTTCGGCCAAGGACTTCGTCGGCGCGGTATCCAGTGAAGATCTCGAAAACCTTGTTGACATAAATGATGGGGAAATCGGGCTCCAGTGCATCCGAAACCACGATTGATGTTGGCGTCCTAGGGTAGAAGAATAGTTCTGCCTTAAATGGAACCTCTTCTTCTTCTTCTTCTTCTTCTTCTTCTTCTTCTTCTGGTTTGGCGCATTTCAGCCTTTTTCCTGAGCTTTGAAGCTCCTCCTCCTCCTGTTCTTCTTCTTCTTCTTTACGGTTCGACATGTTTCCACCAGTTTCTCTCTCTAGCGATGGATAGGTTAGAGTCTGTCTATGAGGGAGAGGGATGGGAAGCTGTGGTGCCATTTTGTTCTGTTTCGCAAGATATTTTAAGGTTGAATTTGTGTTAGGAGAATGGACTGTCTATTCCCATGAATTACAAAAATGCCAAGTCCTCCGAAATTCTCTTCAATATAAAAAGAGCATCAAATAATTTTACCAAAATTTACCCCCTAACTACATTAACACTTTGTTTATGACGGAAAATATTTTTTAGAAAATATTTTTTATATTTAATATATTTAAAATGAATTAATTAAAATCTGTTCAATCAATAAAGGCTAAGTTATTTTTTAAAAAATAAAATTATCTTTCAAATATTGATAAATTTATTTAAAACCTGTTAATACTCTGCAATAATCAATTAAATCTATAAAAAAATTTTATTTTTAATATATTTTTATATTAAATAATAAATATCAAATATCAGATATTTTAATATTGTAAATAAAAAGAAAATTAATATATTTTTAATGTATTTTAAATAAAAAATTATTTTTTATAAAATATTTTGTTGAAAAAATATTTTTAAAAATAAGTTATTTTTATAAAGAAATAGAGCTTAAGTATTCGAATTTTTCATATTTTTATTTAAATTTTAAAATAATAAACTCTTTTATTTAAATTTTTACATATTTATTTCAATTTTATTATAATCAAATTTATAGATAAAAGATATAAAAAATTTGATGACATGATTATTATATGTATTAAAATTATTATTATTATTTTTTAATTATATGATGCAGAATTAGATAATTTTTATAAAAAATTTCATATCATATATTAACTATTAACTTTATTGCCAAAATTAAAAATTATTTTCTAAAATTATTTAAATAATAATATTTAAGTTTTGGATAATTTTAGATATTTATGATTTTATAATTCAAAGAAAAATTTTAATATATTTTTGAAAACTAAATAAGCAGGTGAAAAATATCGTAAACTTTTTAATTTTTACTATGAGTAAAATTAAAACAAATGAAAAGAATTTGGAAAAATTACTTATTTCAAAAGATTTAAATAAAATTATAAACACACACAAAAAAAGTATTTTATATCATTATCCCAAGCATATTTAGCTTGTAAAAAATTTAGAGCATATTTTACATTATTGATAATAATTTATAATTGTTGACTAAATTTTAACATTACATAATCATAATGCCAAGGTCCGTTATTTTGGATAATGCCAAACATATTATTAATTTATTATTTTCAAATAATGAAATTAATTTATTAAAATCAAGTGCAGTAGTTTGAATTTATCATTAAAAAGACACAAGCATCATTTAAAAATTTGTAATCCATAATAATATAAAATATATTTATATAATAACTTTTTTGGATTAGTTTGGTGATTATATTATTTATTTTTCTCTAAACATGTAAATTTACATATTAACCTACATACACCACAAATTAATCTAAGAATTCTCATTCAAAATTACAAATACCATAGTTATATTATATATTTATAAATTTCCAATTAATAATAAATTGACATAATTTCTTTTTCTGAAAGTAAAAATAAAATATAAGCTCAATATATAAAAGTCAATCTTTAAACATATGAATTTTCAAAAAAATCTTTAAATATATGAGAAGTAAGTGGTCACTTTCATTAATTACTTTATTTGCCATTTGAAATACACAAACTGATCATTTGCAAAATTTTCACGTTGGTATAAAAAGGAAAAAAAAAAATAATGCCGAAATATCAAGGCATGGAATAAAGCATAAATTCAGGAAATGGCAAATTGGTAGTTTCAGTGAGAAATCGGGGGATTGGTTGTAATAATATATCTCCACGTAGATGTAGTGACAAAGACGCGTCAATATAATATCTAGGCTGAAAATATCTAGACCGAACATACCACCAAATAAAAGCGTCCGCGTCATCGACCTTTGTTGAGCAGATATTTATTTATCTGGCGGTGTGGCAGGAATTGCGCCGGCATAGTTCCATGGGCCCATCCCATCATACCACTCTTCTCATCATCTAATAGGCTCCTAATCCATTGGCTAAGTGAGCCATCGTTTTCGCTTCCTTCTTGCGTGACTCTCAATTGATTATTAGATTAAAATTAAATTAAGCCTTTAATCATATATTAGACGAAATAAAGAAAATCTTAATTCACATCAATCAATTTTTATTAATGTTTTTATTATCTCTTATCCTAAACTAATATAATGTGTTACTCACAAAGGAAATAATTTCTAACTCAATTCTAAGATTCAATTATGCCTTAGAAAATAAAAATTTAACTTAAAAGAAACTTCAAAATAACTCAAAAGGTTGAGAATTAAATATAACTTGGTCCGCATGTCAATCTAAATTCGATTGAATTTTAATTATTAAAATATTTGAAAATTATTTTTAAATATATTAATATTTTATTTAGTTAAACAAATCAAAACTATTATTATTTGAATATAATGTCTCTATAACTCAATTTTAATTTACTCAAAAAATTGTAATTCAAAATTAATATAACAAAAAAATAACTATATTCAAAATTAAAATTGATGCAAACCCGCTCAACTTGTTTTATTTGTCACTCTATTTACTCTAGCTTTAATGTGAATTTGCAGCTCAATGTCAAATTTATTTTCCAATATTAAAAGAGAAATTGTGACATATTCTAATTAATCGATTATTTAATTAAAAGTAATAAAAAAAAAAAAAGAAATGAGTGAAATGAAAGTCTAGTTTAGGAGTATTAACGAGTCTAGTTAAATTGAGTACTAATTTACTCGAACTTAATTCATTTATACACGAGTTAAACTCAAATTGAGTATTTAAAAATTATTTAATAAGAGTCAAGTTTTAGTTGAGTATCACCAAAATTACATAAAATTTTTGAGCTTAAAAAAGCTTAATCGAGCCAAGATTTTTTTATATTAGAATTAAATTATAAAATTATTAAGAATTTAAAAAACTAATATTTTTATTAATAATTACGTGAAAAATTAGATATTAATAGAAATTACAACATGAAATATATATTATTTACAATATATTTTAATTAATATATTTCTAAAAAGTACTTTTATATGTATTATAAATAAAAATATATATAGTTATATTTTTATTGAACTTATTCACTAGTTATAAGTATTGATAAATTTGAAATTAATGTGTTAAATTCGAGTTTGATTTTAAAATTTATTTTTTAAATGAATGAAGTTTAAACTGATATTTATTGAACAATAATTTGGGTAGTTGCCAGGTTGCCTTCTATTAGTTTAAAAAATGTTGTATATGAAGAAGGCTACAGCTTCTGTAATCCGTAGTGCTATTGTCCATTTGGGTTTGTGATGAACAAAAAAAAGGTCATGTCCTGTCTATTTCGAGTGAAAAAAAAAAAAAAAAAGACAAGGAATAAAAACTTCTAAAATCACCATAACATTTATGAATAAAAAGGTTCGTCTCATCAATAGAAGATATCCCAATGGATTGACGATCAGCATGCACCCTAAAAAAAAAAAAAAGGAAAAGAAAAGAAAAAGCAGCCACACAATTCCACCATTATATATCTAAGGTAGAATATTATGGCGTGCGTTCTGTCTAACATGTTTCATCAGCGCCGAAAGCTGGTCTAGAGATGGTGGAAACTCCTGCACCAGGCAGTTGATTCAAAATTTGTAAACTATTTACACATTAACAAAAGGAAACTTAAAAAAATATTTTCATAAAGGTTCTACATTATGTGAGAGAAAAGAAAAAGTTATATTATTAATTATTTCATTTTAATAATATAATATTTTTTATATTAAATGTTAAGTTGATAAAATCATTAAAAAATTTTAAAAATAAAAATCAAATTCTTTTAAATATAATATTTCTAAATAAGAGATCATTAAAATAAAATTTATTTTTCAATTCTCCCAAAACTTAAATTTTAAACGAAGCCAAAATATATTTCAAGTTAATAATTCTATTTGCTGAATGAAATTATGAGTTTTCTTTGACATACACAAATTTCTACCATCAAAATAAGACAATAATAATAATAAACTAAAATCTCTTGTTTACTTCATTTTTTAAAAAAATAAATAGTAAATAAATAAATAAAACAGTCTCCACGCGATTTTCTAATAGTCTGCCTGACCCACGTGATATTCTCCAGCCATTATCCGCTTTACCATCTTGCTCCAAAAGCTCAACGTAGGTTAACCAAAATATCTTTAGTAGATATGAATACCTTCAGGATTTGATGAGTGCCATTCCAGCATCAGGTGAGGCACCAAGAAAGTGCTTGATTACATGGAAACGTATCAATGGCGACTGGTCACTATCATAGAGAAACTTCAAGGACTTCACATTAATAAACGGTGAAGGTGGCAGTTTTGTCAAGTCAGTAGCCATGTTGAGAACCTGGGAACATTAATTAGACAGCAAAACTGAGGCTACATAATAAAATTCAGTGAGTCTTGTTTGATGAAGAAATGTGTGAAATTGTGCATACCTCCACGTGTAACATATTTTAATTTCAGGATCTTGTACATAATTATAGAACACTAAAAATTTAATTACTGAACAGAAACAAATTTACGTATCTGTCTCCGCGTTGAATCTCAAATTATTTTGAGTCATAATCCCGAAAGCTGAAATAAATCACTTGAAAAATTCGTCAGAACGGTTGAAAACAGAAAACTAAATTTTCCTCTCCTTGACCTTCTCGAAGACGGCTATAATGGGCGTAGCAACTAGGGTTTTCTCTTATGAAGACAGGAGATGAGACCTAGCATATTTATAATAATTTTAATAGGCCCACCCATCACAGGTTCATGTTAAAATAGGTCTACACTGACCGTCTTCCATATCGGCCCACAAAAGATGTCACAAGCCCATAACTTTATTGATCACATTTTAATTGGGCTTACCTACAATCAATAAACTATATTATTCAGTCCGTTTTAATAAATAATTAAAATCAACCCATAATTAATATTAGCCCACATAAAAAAAAATATTT
>CATIWR010376660.1:0-51659 GCA_949677035.1 Omphalea diandra
CATCCATTCATGTCGAGCATAATTAATAACCTTATCAGCTATTGATAGATATTGCAATTGTGATATGTGTAACTCGGGTGAACAGCTAAATCACACTTAAAGCAGCTTTTGGCTATCTTTGAACAGCTAAATCACACTTAAAGCCGCTTTTGGCTATCTTTTTCTTTACATCAAATATAGAATTTATTCATTTTTTATGTTTTTTAAATTTAATTTTATATTTTTCTATTGACTTTTTGTATCTTAAAAAAAATTTCATCGAAACCAAGCGCGGACTTGATGATAATAATAATCATATTAAACCATATTTGACTCTATAATTTGAACATAGAAAATTTTTTCACCTTGTCTGTAATTTTTTTTTCAATTTCTATATATTATTGAACATATTCTGTATCTGAAAAAAAAATTAAAAAAAAAAAAGCGGTCCAATGCTGCCTAGCTCCCTATTACACTAAAAATCGTGAAAAACTACAAATGGATTTTTTTATAGATATTAATTCAAGTAGCAAAAGAGTAATTTTGATTTCTTATTATTTTACGTTTGAATTTCCTAAAGAGTTCTAAAAAAAAGTAATTTTTTTTTATAAATTCATTAGATAAGATGTTAACAAACTGATTTAGATCAATTCAAAACATTAGACAAAACTTAATAATTTCTGACTATATAATTTAAAAAATATATCTGCTAGAAGCAAGTATCTATCATGTCTTGTATAAGTGTATTAATCACTCGATTCAATCAATTTTGATTCAATTTTCACTAAAATCAAATCAATCAAATTTTTAATTTATAAAAATTAAGTTAAATCAAAATTTTATAGAAATCAAATCAAACTAAATCTAATTTAATTTAGTCTAAATGAATTTTGCTTTCTTTGTGAGCAAATTGAGGATATCCACAACAGCTAAACAACTTATTATATATTAATTATATATATACATTAAGTATATTTTATTTATTTTTAAGTATAAAAATATCATTTATTTAAAAATTTAACAAGGTTTCATTAATTTGATTCATTTGATTTTTACTTGTCAAAATTAAATTAACTAATTTTATAAAGAATAAATTAAATTTTAAATTTAGATGAATTGAACATAATCAAATCAATTACTCAATTCAAGTTTTTTATTTAAACCCAACAATGACAACTCACAAACTATTATTAACAGTTGTAAGTCATTTCCATAACTATAGCTAGGTAGAGTGCTTCTTTCATGTACAGTGTATGTGACCATTCCCAAATTACAACCATGTTAATGATTAATATGGAAGACAGAATCATAGTATCTTTTTGACTTGGATCGCAAGAAAATCTTGCACACTTTATGCGTTTTGGGTCTCTTTTAAATTATTTTGATTGAATTGTCTACTTGTTTTGAATATTGGACATGGCATTAATTGGACCACCTTTCTTTGCCTAAAAGCTGTAAATTCTGTGCTATTCCACGGCAAGAAAACGCCAAATTGATGTGCCTTATGGTTCAAATTAATTGGCTCAATTTGGACTGGCTTAAGTACTACTTTGTGGTTGGCAATTAACAATATAAATCATGTGGATATAGTTGTTATCAATACTAATCATCGACAGCTTTATTTAGGAAATTATATTTGCTTGCTTGCTAATATCTCTTAATATGGTAGTTTGAATATTTAACTATTTGTGGATGAATTAAATAAAGGTGTGACTACTGTTAATGATGCATAATGATAACTATGTAATCAAGAGTTATCATGGAATAAACAAATAAATGCAAAATATTGAAAAATCATGACTTTCTTTATAATATATACTTCGTTCTTTATTTTTTAAAAAATATGTTATAAAATTTCTATGTTTTAATATCGTTAAACTAAATAGTTCTTACAATAAATTGTAATTATTTTTAATTACTCAAATAATGATTATATACTAAAATCCCCTAGATTTTGCGATAATTCACCTCTTTGTCTTTTATTTTTTAAATTTTAGTATTTTGATACAATTAATTTTGAAGAATTTTATCAATTTTACTATTAACTTTAAGTTAAATATCCTTCTTTTTTCAAATTCAAATGAAAAAAATGCATTCTTCTTTAAAATAGTATCATCATTATCATAATACCATTTTTGCCAAAATTACTTTCTCAACATTTAAGTATCTAAGACTCTCTCTATTATTAGTATCATCATGAATAAAATACTGACTTATAAAAATAATATTTATTGATTAAAGGAGTGTTTTATAATTCAACTTATCACTTAAAATTAAAATTTTCAGCACTCATTATTTACTTGTAAAATAACTTTGAAAGATTTAAAAGACATATTATTTATTGAAAGTTCTATTAAGTCTAATTCAAATGGTGCATAAATCTAAAGTGTCTAAATTAAGTTATAGAGATTTAAGTGAAAGATAGTTAAATAAAATTTGAAAATATTATATATGTATATGAATTATCTTTGAAATGACTTGAAGAATAATTTATGAAGAATGTAATATAACTTTTTATATGAACATGGAGTTTCTTGAGTTTAATTTTTAGTAAAATAATGAATTATGAATTAGGAGGTTGTTTGGTGTAGTCAATAAATATTGTTGATAGAGGTTTCTCATCCAACAGTTAAGAAATATATGTTAGTTAGACCATTCAAAAGACATATTATATATTGAAAGATTTAAGAGACATATTGTTTATTAAAAGTTTTGTACGTCTAATTCAAATGGTGCATAAATCTAAAGTGTCTAAATAAAGTTATAGAGATTTAAGTGAAAGATACTTATATAAAATTGAAAATATTATATATGTATATGAATTATGTTTGAAATGATCTGAAGAATAATTTTTGAAGAATGTAATACAATTTTATATATGAACTTGAAGTTTATTGAGTTGAATTTTCAATAAAATAAATGGATTGCGAATTAGGGGGTGCTTGGTGTAGTTGATAAATGTTGCTGACAAAGGTTTCTAACCCGACAGCTAAGAAATGCATGTTTGGTGAACCATACAAAACATCAACAGATAGTTAATACAATTCATATCAATTGTGATTTTTATCATCTTTATTTGAAACTTTTTCTGAATCATTGCAGTAATAATTTTAAAAAGTTAAAATTATTCTTGAGCCTTTGCAATAATAACTAAAAAAATCAAAATTATTCTTACTTATTATTCTTAAAATTTTATTATTTACCTACCAACTATAAATGATAATAATTTAATTATTTATATAAAAATAATTTATTTATAATTTAATATATAAGTTTTATACAAACTACATGTAGGATATTTTAATTATTAAATATATACTAATTAATATTAATAAAAAATAATTATTAAGATTTTATAAATACAAAATAATAATTATAGTATTCTAAGTTTTGAAATAATATTAATAAATATATGTGAAAATATATAGTATTTATTATATTTTATTTTTATTTATTTAATCCAATATATAAATATTGAAATTATATTCTTACTAGTCATTTTACAAATTAACAGCAACAACTAAATAAAATTTGTCAAATACTTAATATCAAACTGCTATCAGCTAAGCTATATCCATGAATTATCTCAAACAAGTCCAAATTTTCTAAAAGAAGCTATAACTATTTAAAAGATACGTAATTGTATAAAAGATGGCAGTCATGGCCATGGCCCCGTCCGTGGAAAGGCGCCATGTCTCAAGAAGAAGTTTTCAAATTTTAATATTAGTTCTAAGCATGATCATGCCCTGTAATGTCTTATAACAATGAGTTTTTTTGCGAGTCATAGATGGTCATATCAGGCTAAGAATCTGTACAAATGATTTCAATATGATTCTTTAAGAAGATGAATAACTTCAAGTGTTAAAATAAGTGTAACTCGATTGCAAAGTGTATATTGAATTTATTTGGTTGGTTTATGTAATTAGAGAGAGTTTTCATTGAGCATCAGTGAGAAACAACAGTTTCTGTACTAGAACTTTTGTAAAGATCAGATTCTAAGTTTGCAAGGGTACTTGTCAACTAAGATTATGTGCGATAATTGGTTTAGATTAAAAAAAAAAGTTTCTAAAATAATTGATATGTAAAACCTTTTGAAGCAAATATTCAAAAAAAAATTGTTTCTAAAATTAAAATAATTTAATTATTTTTATTTTCATTAATTTTAAATGATTTGTTATGAATTAGAGATAAATGATATCTTAACATAACAATAACAGTGAAGCTTTGTCAAAACTTATATATCACTGGTATAAAATTGCTTAATACTCAAAAAGAAAACCATCTATAATAACAAATATATCTATGTATCAAACAGAATGGTATTGGAGATGAATATCATATTTGCCACAAATTATCTGCTTCTAAAGATGAAGTCTGTTGTAGTGATACTATTTATTGTTTTTTTTTTTTTTTGGATAGAAACTGAATAAAATACTACTAATTGTTAGAGGCGGCAAAACAGTTTTGTCAGATTTTGAATTTAGATTATTTTAATTCAGATGATTTTGAATTTGATTTTTAAAATATTTCAATAATTTAATTTAAATTGTTCTGAGTCAAATCTTAATAGATAATATTTAAAGAATTTATACATCATTTAGATCTAAGATTTTAGATTGTTCTAAATTTTAGTCAATTAATATTTTCTTTGGATATACATTAGGTCTAGATTATTTTTTCTAAACAAATTTGGATCTAGTAAAAAATTATTATCTTTGTATATTGTTTATAAAAGAATGTTAATAATAAATTTATTTTTATAAATTTATTTTGCAGGGAAAGTTAGAGAGGAACAAAGAGGGGTGGGTGAAATTGGCATGTGTCCATTCCATTCTAGTTAAAATGTACTCTACAATGATCAATAAAGAACAAGCAATATAGTCAAATAAATTGAAATAACTATATAGGAACTTAATAGTACTAATTAATAGGTCATGGGTGTGATTTTGAACCATTCAAGCTGGATTTTGTTCAATTCAAAATAATATCATTTTCATGGAATTTGCATGTTCTTCAAGCTTAATCTTACAATCGCAAGCCAAAGAGTCTTAGGCATGAGTTGTATTGGACCCTACAGTTGAATGCAAAACCTGATCCTATAGAATCCTAAAGACAAGTTAAATCAAGGTCCCATTTATAGGACCCAAGTCAAAAATGCCTTTGCTGGTCTTCTTTCACAATTCAATGGAGTTAGTGACAATACCTTAGCCTAGTGGATAGCAGATAATTGAAAAGGTCCTCTTGTTTGATTGTGCATAGTATTTTGGCAAAAATTTAATGTTTAATGGTTGATGATCAAGTCGGCAAATGCATGAGCTCCTTAGATTAGTCCTAAAATTGTATTTGATTTATTTCTTACTTAATATTTAATTTATTTATAAATGAATTTTTATGTTTTCATTTTAGAAAATAAAAATAGAAGTCATTTCAAATATAATGAATTTTGTATTTTATTTTATAAAAAATTTTCTTATATTATTATTTTTAAAATTTGTTCAAATATAAAAAAAAAACACGATAAAGAAAGAGACAGTGATAGAGTAACAAGAAAAGAGAGAGAAGAAAAGTGAAAAAATTAACTAAGAGTATTTTTATCATAATGAAAAATATTTTATAACTTTAGGATTTATTTACAAATTTTATCAAATTTGATAGAATTTGATCTAGTTATAATTAATTTCAAAGATATAATAAAAAAAATTTTAAATGAATTTTCATTTATATCAAATACACAAAATGTGAATTTACAAATAGACTTCATAAAAATTACAGAATTCATTTATACTGCACGCAACACAAATGAAAATTAAAAATATAAACTTGCCCACCTAACCATTATTTTTTAAGAAAATCATGATAAACACAAATAGAAAATTTAATATATGTACCGTGCAACAAAAAGATTCAATGATATATTTCTTTAAATTCATAATTCAAATAATAAATTTTATATTCAAAATTAGTTAGACATCTAATTTCTGCACTGCCAGTTTAAGCTGGTTTTTTATTTGAATTGAATAAAGTTTAATTTAATCCTTAAGCATAATTTGACTTTGTTAAATATAATATTATTTATTGTCCGTGACTTTACTACCTGAAAGGAGATTTGCACGTGAAAATTATCTTTATTTTACGTGCAATAAACAATATATATTTTATTGAAATATATGTATGTTTTACTGATTTTAAGGTATAAAAACATGAAAAAAATATGTATATATGAGAAGTCAAAGTAAATCTAACTAAGCTAATCACTAGTCTAGTTCTTGATTTAATTAGTTTAATTGGTCTGATTTTATCTTATTTTTAAAATATTGAGACTTTGTTTCATAAAAATTAATTTATGTATGAAACAAATTTTTTATAAATATATTTTTGATATTTAAAATGTATACTAAGAAATGTTAATTTTTAGTTACAAGTCTATAATAAAATTCATATAACAAATAGTTTGTATGTATATTATTTATTATTTAGCATAAAATCTATTAAAATAAAAAATTTTACAGATCTCATCGATTACGAAATATCACTATCGATAAGTGACAATCAATAATAAGTGTTCATAATAAAAATAATAATAATTAATAATAAGTATACTAATAGATATATATTTATATAATTTATTTTTCATTTGTATAAATTTATTAACTTTTGAAAAACAACTTCTTTCTTTAAAGAGAGAATGTCATTTTTTTAAAATGACTTAATTTTTTATTAATTAATTTTTATAAATACTATAAACATCAAAACAATATTAAAAAAATATTTTTCACTAAACAAATGAAGTTTGAACATTTATTTTAAGAGCTCTAATGCAACAACTTTTAAAATTTATAAAAGTCTTTAATTCTCCTAATCTAATACATCCACTAATAGTATCCATGACTGACCAAAGAAATTTAAGGTTACAAATACTGAGAGTTCAAAATGTGACTAGCTAGCATATCAGAAGGATAACCAATCACTGGCACTGGTCATAAACAATAAATTGGAGTAGGTTTTCTGATATATATCCTTATGCTAACTGGACTTTGGTACCAATGATTTTCATGGGATAATGCTCAGATGTTATGGCTTCTTTGTCCTGACTACCAACTCTCTTGAACAAATTAGTTGGTGTACTATATTTTCAAACATGGTGGTTAAGTTTGGCGCCTAATTCCTAGCCCTACAACTTGTTATTCGCCAACTTTATTCATCTACAACTTCTTATTGGTCAACATAGTGAGAGGCTGTGGGACTCTCCAAACCTATGCGAAAAAATCCATAAAAAAATTAGAATGTGATACTATTATAGAGCCTGCCTTAACCTTAGAACTCAAGCGTTCAAGTTCTTTATAATATTCTTCCCGCTGCCAATGAAGCAAACACCTGCATAAGAAGTTTGATACAATTGAGTGGAGCTATATTAGTCTTAGCTTCAGCTTTGGCGATTACATTGACAAAGAAAATCAGCGTCTCCCAGCACTTAATTCTATATAGCCGACGAATGTTGAGTTCTTATACCATGCATCTCTATCCATTAATAATATAGATCAGGACTCATAAGACGGGAGAACAAAAAAATGCATGTTTTTCACCTTAATATATAAAAGCTCGTTACACTCAGTTAAAAAACAAAAACAACACAACAAATCACGCATATTTGTCCACTTCTTTCCAACTCAAAAACTTCTCAGTCTCTCACACTCCACTTCAATGAAATGCTCTCTCTCACATTCTCTATTCCACTTTCTGGCTAAATGAGTATATGATAAAGTATTAGGATTTATGGTTTTTATAAAAAAATTTTCTGTTTTTTCTTTTTTAATATAAATAATCTATTTTTGTTTCTTTAGAATTAAATACATAGATTCATTACTTAAATAATATATATTTATTAGTTAAAAATGTAGATTTATGACTTTTAATACCGAGATTCTTTCTTATATATAGGTTGATTTGTTAAATCATCCAAGTTTATTAGTACTTACATACAAGTTCATTACTATATGTCTACAGATTCATTAGTATTTACTTACATATTCATTTTGAATGAACTCTAAGTTCACTTTTTGTAAACTGTAAATTAATTTTTTTTTATAATATGTAGGTTAATTTAGTATAAACTATAAATTTATTATCAATAAATTATAAGTTCATTTTTTATTAAATGTAAATTTATTAGTAATAAACTATATGTTCATTTATTATCCAAACTTCTATATGATGATTTAGTGAATTGAATATAAATTATATGTTCAATTTTTTATAAATTGTACATTTATTATGAGTAAAATATATGTTCATTTTTTATAAACTATGAGTTCATTTGGTATAAACTGTAGACTCATTATGAGTATATTATAGTTCATTTTTTTATAAAGTATATGTTCATTTGGTATAAACTATAAATTCATTTTTTATAAAGTGTATATTCATTTTTTATAAACTGTAGATACATTATGAGTAAATTGTAAATTCACTTTTTGTAAATAGTAAATTCATTTGGTATAAACTAAAAAAAATATAATCAAACACACAAAAATAGAATAAAACACAAAAAACTAACAACTAAATATTAAAATAATAAAAACAAATAAAGAATTTAAAACAAAAAAAAAACAACAACAAACAGAAAATTCACCTGATATCACAGAAAACAATCAACAATTATATTCTCAAAAACTTTATTCATTGATTGAAGTTGAAACATATAATAAAAAAACAGATAATTTAAAAACAAATAGCAAAGAACAAAGAATCAAACAAGGAGGAAAACGAGAATTATAGAAACAGAGAATCCAAAACAAGAAGGAAAGCGAACACACAAAACTGAAAATCAAATAAGGAAGAAGCACAACAAAAAAAAAAATATAACTTTAACTATAAATCCTCATTAGCATTGTTAATAACAACCAATAAATTTCAAAATTCATATAGGTGTGAATCTCTCAATAAAAAAAATACAAAAAGCATCATATCAATAAAATGACACATAAAATATTATGGATAAAAATGCATGATATAATTTGCTACAAACACTTCAAGAGCGCAAACTTTGTTCTCTGCCCAATCTGCCTAACCATGTTCTATCCAATATTTTGATAATTGGAGTAAATTAACAAATTGAATTTATTAAATTAGATGTTAGATCACTGATGGATTTGATTAATTTCAAATTAATTTTTTTAAGTATTTTTGTTTTTAATAATTATAATTTGTTTTTTTAATTATTTTAAATTTTTAAAATTATTTTAGTAATATTTTTAATTTAATTTATAATAAAATTAAATTGATCAAATCGATTAAATTGACTACTATGAAAATTGACTAATTAATTGATTTGATTTTTAAAAACGCCGATTCTATTAAGGACCTAAACATAATTTTTCTTCTTACCATATCTATTTCTTCAAGTTATCTGATTGAAATTGACAGATTGAAGCAGAAGTTTGATAACTTCTTCATGAAATCTGAGTCTACCAGATTGGGATTCAATCGATGAAAGTGGAAACTAGAATTTCAATTTTATGGGTTTAAAATCATATTCGTATAAAAAAACATTATAAATAAAATTAAAAGCTCAGCATAGAGGAGGTGTTCCATAATTAATAGGTTATAATTTAGCCAAGTAAGTGGTATAATTAAATTAATTTAGCCAACTTGAAATTTAAATTTTCAGCACTAATTATTTAGTTTCAAAATAACTTTGAAAGATTTAAAAGACATATTATTTATTGAAAGTTCTATTAAGTCTAATTCAAACGGTGCATAAAAGTCTAAATAAAGTTATAGAGATTTAAGTGAAAGATACTTAAATAAAATTTGAAAATATTATACATTTATACGAATTATCTTTGAAATGACTCGAAGAATAATTTATGAAGAATGTAATACCACTTTATATATGAACATGGAGTTTATTGAGTTTAATTTGTAGTAAACTAAATGAATTGTGAATTAGGAGGTGTTTGATGTAGTCAATAAATATTGTTGATAAAAGTTTCTCATCCAAGAGGTAATAAATATATGTTTGATAGATCATACAAAGGACATATTATATATTGAAAGATTTAAGAGATATTATTTATTAAAAGTTCTGTAAATCTAATCCAAATGGTGCATAAATCAAAAGTGTCTAAATAAAGTTATAGAGATTTAAGTGAAAGATATATATATATATATATAAAATTTGAAAATATTATATACGTATATGAATTATGTTTGAAATGATCTGAAGAATAATTTATGAAGAATGTAATACAATTTTATATATGAACTTGACGTTTATTGAGTTGAATTTTCAGTAAAATAAACTGATAACGAATTAGGGGGTGCTTGGTGTAGTTGATAAATGTTGTTGACAAAAGTTTCCCACCCAACAGCTAAGAAATACATGTTTGATATAATAAAAGTAAAGCTTTGTCAAAAGTTATATATCACCGATATAAAATTGCTTAATATTCAAAGAAAACCATCTATAATAACAAATACATCTATGCATGGTATTGGAGATGAATATCATATTTGCCACAAATTATCTGCTTCTAAAGATGAAATCTGTTGTAGTGACACTAATTGTTTTTTTTTTTTTTCTTTGATAGAAACTGAATAAAATACTACTTATTGTTAAGGGCGGCAAAACAATTTTATCAGATTTTAAATTTAGATTATTTTGATTCAGATGATTTTGAATTTAATTTTTAAAATAGTTCAATAATTTAATTTAAATTGTTTTGAGTCAAATCTTAATAGATAATATTTAAATAAGTTATAGATCACTTAACTCTAAGATTTTAGATTGTTCTAAATTTTAGTCAATTAATATTTTCTTTGGATATAAATTAGGTCTAGATTATTTTTTCTAAACAAATTTGGATCTAGTAAAAAATTTTTATCTTTGTATATTGTTTATAAAAGAATGTTAATAATAAATTTATTTTGCAGGGAAAATTAGAGAGGAACAAAATGGGGGTGGTGAAAATGGCATGTATCCATACCATTCTAGTTAAAATGTACTCTACAATGACCAATAAACAACAAGCAATATAGTCAAATAAATTGAAATAACAATATAACAACTGATTAGTACTAATTAATAGGTCATGGGTGTGATTTTGAACCATCCAAGCTGGATTTTGTTCAATTCAAAATAATATCATTTTCATGGAATTTGCATCTTCTTCCACCTTAATCTTACAATCACAAGCCAAAGAGTCTTAGGCATGAGTTGTATTGGACCCTACAGTTGAATTAAAAACAAGTTAAATCAAGGTCCCATTTATAGGACCCAAGTCAAAAATCCCTTTGCTGATCTTCTTTCACAATTCAATGTAGTTAGTGACAATACCTTAGCCTAGTGGATAGCAGATAATTGAAAAGGTTCTCTTGTTTGATTGTGCATAGTATTTTGGCAAAATTTAATGTTTAATGGTTGATGATCAAGTCGGCAAATACATGAATTCCTTAGATTAGTCCTAAAATTGTATTTGATTTAATTCTTACTTAATATTGAATTCATTTATAAATAAATTTTTATGTTTGCATTTTAGAAAATAAAAATAGAAGTTATTTTAAATAAAATGAATTTTGTATTTGATATAAGTGCAGAATTTAATAAAATATTTTATTTTATAAAAAATTTCCTTATATTGTTATTTTTTAAAATTTGTACAAATATAAAAAAACACGATAAAGAAAGAGAGAGAGATAGAGTAAAAAGAAAAGAAAGAGAAAAAAAGAAAAAAAAAAGTGAAAAAAATTAATTAAGGGTATTTTTATCATAATGAAAAATATTTTATTACTTTAGAATTCATTTACAAATTCTGTTAAATTTGATACAATTTGGTTTAGTTATAATTAATTTCAAAGATTTAATAAAATAGAATTTTAAATAAATTTTCATTTATATCAAACGCACAAAATGTGAATTTACAACTAAATTTCATAAAATTATAGAATTCATTTATACTAATGCAATACAAATGAAAATTAAAAATATAAATTTGCCCAACTAACCATTATTTTTTAAGAAAATCATGATAAACACAAATAGAAAATTTAATATAGGCACCGTGCAACAGAAAGATTCAATTATATATTTCTTTAAATTCATAATTGAAATAATGAATTTTATATTCAAAATTAGTTAGACATCTAACTTCTGCACTGCTAGTTTAAGCTGGTTTTTTATTTGATTTGACTAAGTTTAATTTAATCCGAAAAAAATAATTCGACTTTGTTAAATATAATATTATGTACCGCCCGTGACTTTATTACCTGAAATGAGATTTGCACGTGAACAGTATCTTGCTTTTATGTGCAATAAACGATGTATATTTTATTGAAATATATGTATATTTTACTGATTTTAAGGTATAAAAACATGAAAAAAAAATATATGAGAAGTCAAGGTAAATCTAACTAAGCTAATCACTAGTGTAGTTTTTTATTTAATTAGTTTAATTGGTCTGATTTGATTCTATTTTTAAAATATTGAGAGTTTGTTTCATAAAAATTAATTTATGTATGAAACAAATTTTTTAAAAATGTACTTTTGATATTTAAAATGTATATTAAGAAATGTTAATTTTTATTTATAAGTCTATAATAAAATTCATATCACAAATAGTGTATATTTATATTATTTATTATATAGCATAAAATATATTAAAAATAAAAATTTGTACAGATCTCATTGATTACAAAATATCACTATCGATCAGTGACAATCAATAATAAGTGTCCATAATAAAAAAATAAAAATTAATAATAAGTATACTAATAGATATATATTTATATAATTTATTTTTTATTTGTATAATTTTGTTAAATTTTGAAAAATAAAATTTTCTTTTAAAAAGAGAATGTCATTTTTTTAAAATGACTTAATTTTTTATGAATTAAAAAATATTTTATTAATTAATTTTTATAAATACTTCAAACATCAAAAAAATATTTTTCACTAAACAAATGAAGTTTGAACATTTATTTTAAGAACTCTAATGCAAAACTTTTTAAAATTAATAAAAGTCTTTAATTTTTCTAATCTAATACATCCACTAATAGTTATCCAATGACTTAACAAAGAAATTTAAGGTTACAAATACTGAGAGTTCAAAATGTGACTAGCTAGCATATCACAAGGATAACCAATCACTGGCACTGGTCATAAACAATAAATTGGAGTAGGTTATCTGATATATATCCGTATGTTAATTGGACTTTGCTACCAATGATTTTCATGGGATAATGCTCAGATGTTATGGCTTCTTTGTCCTGACTACCAACTCTGTTGAACAAGTAGTTGGTGTACTATATTTTCAAACATGGTGGCTAAGTTTGGCGCCTAATTCCTAACCCTACAACTTGTTATTCGCCAACTTTGTTCATCTACAACTTGTTATTGGTCAACTTAGTCAGAGACTGTGGGACTGTCCAAACCTATGCGAGAAAATCGATAAAAAAAATTAGAATGTGATACTATTATAGAGCCTGCCCTAACCTTAGTACTCAAGCGTTCAAGTTCCTTATAATATTCTCCGTGCTACCAATGAAGCAAACACCTACATAAGAAGTTTGGCACAGTTGAGTGGAACTATATTAGTCTTAGCTTCAGCTTTGGCAATTACATTTACGAAGAAAATCACATCATCTCTCGGCACTTAATTCTATATAGCCGATCAATGTTGATTTCTTACATCATGCATCTCTGTCTTCATAACAATATATATCAAGACTCATACTATGGAAGAACAAAAAAAAAACGTATGCCTTTCACCTTAATATAGTAACGCTCGTTACACTCACTTAACAAACAAAAATAACACAACAAATCACGTATATCTCTTAATTTCCCTTCAACTCAAAAACTTTTCAATCTCCCACACTCTGCTTCAATGAAACACTCTCATATTCTCTACTCCACTTTCTGGCTAAATGAGTATATGATAAATTATTAGGGTTTATGAATTTTATAAAAATCTTTTATGTTTTTCTTTTTCAATATAAATAATCTCTTTCTGTTTTGATAGATTTAAATACATAGATTCATTACTTAAATAATGTAGATTGATTAGTTAAATCATCCAAGTTCATTAGTATTTACATATAAGTTCATTATTGTATGTCTATAAGTTCATTAGTATTTACCTACATGTTCATTTTGAATGAACTCTAAGTTCATTTTTTATAAACTGTAGATTTATTTTTTTTATAAAATATAGGTTCATTTGGTATAAACTGTAAATTTATTATCAATAAACTATTGGTTCATTTTTTATTAAGTGTAAGTTTATTAGTAATAAACTATATGTTCATTTGTTATCCAAACTTCTATATGATGATTTTGTGAATTGAATATAAATTATATGTTCATTTTTTTTTATAAACTGTACATTTATTATGAGTAAACTATAAATCCATTTTTTGTAAACTATGAGTTTATTTGGTATAGATTGTAGATTCATTACGAGTAAACTATAGTTTTTTTTTTTATAAAGTATATGTTCATTTGGTTTAAATTATAGATTCATTATTAGTAAACTATTGATTCATTTTTTTATAAAGTGTAAATTTATTTTTGATAAACTATAAATTAATTATAAGTAAATTGTAGGTTCATTTTTTGTAAGCTGTAAATTCATTAGTATAAATAGGTAAAAAACATAATCAAACGCATAAAACAGAATAAAAAACATAAAAACAGAGAAAAACTAACAACTGAATATTAAAACAAAAAACAAATAGAGAATTAATAAAAAACAACAACAAACAAAGAATTCACCTTATATCATAAAACAATCAACAATTGTATTCTCAAAAACTTCATTCATTGATTGAAGTTGAAACAGATAATAAAAAAATAGATAATTCAAAAGCAGATAACCAAGAAAAAAGATTCAAATAAGGAGGAAAATGAGAATTATAGAAACAAATAATCCAAAACAAGAAGGAAAACGAACACGTAAAACAGAAAATCAAATAAGAGAGAAGCGCAACAAAAAAACATTATTCTAACTATAAAACCTCGTTAACATTGTTAATAGCAATCAATAAATTTCACAAGTCATATAGGTGTGAATCTCTCAAAAAAAAATACAAAACGCATCATATCAATAACATGACACAAAATATTATGAACAATAGTTCATGATATAATTTGCCACAGACATTTCAAGAGCGCAAACTTCGTTCTCTGCCCTATCTGCCTAACCATGTCATATCCGATAGTTTGATAAATGGAGTAAATAAACTAATTAAATTTATTAAATTAGAAGTTAGATCACAGATGGATTTGGTTAATTTTAAATTAATTTTATTTTTAATGATTATAATATGTTATATTTTTTAAATATTTTTAATTTTTAATTTATTTTAATGATATTTTTAATTTAATTTATAATAAATCAAATTATTTTAGTGATTTTTTTAATTTATTTTAGTGATACGTTTTATTGATTATAATATGAATTGATTTAATTTTTAAAAACACTGATTCTATTAAGGACCTAAACACATTTTTTTTCTTATTACCGTATATATTTTTTCAAGTTATCCGATTGAAATTGACAGATTGAAGCAGAAGTTTAATAACTTCTTCATGAAATCTGAGTCTGCCAGATTGGGATTCAATCGATGAAAGTGGAAACTAGAATTTCAATTTTACGGGTTTAAAGTCATATTCGTATAAAAAAATATATTATAAATAAAATTAAAAGCTCAGCATAGGGGAGGTGTTCTATAATTAATAGGTTATAATTTAGCCAAGTAAGTGGTATAATAATATTAACTTCAGATGATGTGTGGTCGCTTTTTGAGTCCAAAATTTTTAAAAAACAAGTCCTTGTCACACGTACTGGTTCATATGGTCCTAAGATTTTCAGCCAGGAAGCCTTAAAAACGTAGGTCGTGGGGTGGGGTTTATACTCTGCTAATAAATGAATCCTTCGTCCTGTCGTTTCGATTGGGGGCCTGCATTAGATCTTCTCTTAATTGTATTTTTGAATTTTTCAGAATTGTTGTTGTCAAATTAAAGGAGAGAAGGGAGGTTTTCGATTTGGTATTTTGGAGTGTTGAATGACACTCCACTTATAGGTTCCTCATGTTTTATGAAAAATATTTTTTATATTTAATTTGCTCAGAAAAATTAATTAATAAAAAATTAAATCATTTTTTTAAAAATGATTTCTTCTTTTCAAAAAATAAAGTCATTTTTTAATTTTAACTAATTCATTTAGATGAAAAAGAAATTATATGGATACATATATATTATTAATGCACTTATAAATCATATATGGATATATATATATATTCAGTTAAAGAAAAATATTTTGCTACTTCCAATAGAAAAGCTCTGAATACTAATTTCATAATTGAAAGAGAACAAATTTCAAATTAAATATTTTTTCTAATATTTGTAATGCCCTAAAAAGTATAATTCAGTATTTTTTTAATCAAAATATAAATAATTAAATGCATTATCAAAAAGAAAAAAAATCAATTGCTGCATGCAAAGTACAAAATGCAATGATAAAATTGCAAATAATAATTACACTGCGAACAACAATTGCTTTAAGCTAAAAATTAATGCAGTCATGGAAAAAAGCAGAGATAATTAAGATGCAGAGTCCAAACTCTGCAAGTCACACAAACACAAGCAACCATTTTACTTGATCAGATAGTTGAACAAGTGATAGCTTTGCTCTGGCCTGGAAAATGGTCCTAAGTAGGGTAAATAGTATATAACAGCTTTTAAAAGTTAGAAAAGTAAAACTGAGAATAAAATCAAAAAGTAACTAAATTAAATATGAATCGAATTTTAACAGTTGGTATTTTAACATTATAAATATATATATATATTTAATTAAATTTAAATCAATTTTTGGAATTAATTGTTTAATATTATAAATATATTTTTTATTTTTTAATATTTTACTAATTTTTTAATTGAATCAAAATAACAAACTGAATCAAAAATTAATTATCCCATAGATTTAAGGATGAGTTCAATTTTTGTTGGTATAGCTATGCTTGGGAAATTATGTAGGAAAAAAAGAAAATAATAAGAAAAAATAAATTTTATTTTTTTACTTTATTTTCCTTTTTCATGTTTGGATAAAAAGGAAAGAAAAAAAATAATTTTATTTTTCCTTGTTTGAAAAGTAAAATATAGAAGGAAAAGAAAATATTATTTCATATATTTCCTATTTTACCTCTTATTGAAGAAAACAAAATTATTAAAACAAATAAGAGAAAACAAAAAAGTTATGAACATACATGTAATTTGATAAAATTCCTTCAATCTTTCATATTTTCTTTTTATTTTGGAGAGAAAATAAATAAAGTAAAATAATGTTTATTTTATTTTCTCTTTTTATTTTTATTTCTTTTCCAAACAAGAAAAAATACATTTTTTCTTTATATTTCACTCTTATTTTGCTTCCTCCCTTATTTTTCTCTCTTTCAAACACAAGGTTAGTTTTCAAAAGCCTATAGGATTCAAATAATTTAGATTGAATTCGAAAATGACCTTTAAGAAAATAAAACTCTCTCAACAATAGTTTTTTCTTAAAAAAAAAATCTAAAGGCTTGAACTCGAAACTCTAGTTAAAATGAATAAACTCTTATCATAATAACGGATTAGATGTTTGATAAAGACAACTTAAATTTTAAAAAACACCTGTATATAACATTTTAAAAAAATTCAAAATGTGCAATAATGAAGCAAAAAAATTGTACAGGGATGCTTCCTTGTATATAGCATAGGTATGGAAATCAAAAGCGTGGCACAAAATCTAACCATAAGCAATTGAGTATGACCCTTGTTTTGTTCTTCATCTCTTGCAGAATTATTTGGCTCGTGTTTTGTCCGGTTGAACATTCTTGGTCGTAAAGTAGGTCAGAAAACTTAAAATCTTTGGGTAGGGCAGGAAGAAGTTAGCATTTGATGGTGCCACCCCAGCAACGGCAAATAATTGCAACATTGTACCCATAAGCAGCAAACAAAACGCATCCATCCCTTTCTATCATTAAGTGGTCCATTTTATCGATCAAAATGTAGCCCACATATGAACTCCACCTTTGGATCATATATATATAAAATTTTATTCTGGGATTCAAAAGGAAAGGTTAGTGATACTCGTATTGTACCAGTTCAAATTCAGTAATGAGAGTACATAAGGAGTACATATTTTTCGGTTGTGAATCTATTATTACTATGATATTGTTAACTTATTGTCTTCTTTTATGAGAACTGAATTTAATGTGATGCATGAAAATAAATTTGTGTTAAACAAATGAGGAATGGGTTTATGAAATTATAGAGTATAATTTATAAAAATATTAGTTTGCATATGATGATAATAATAATAATAATAATACTCACTTTGTTCTAATATTATATATCACTTTTTTTAATCTAAAGTTTAAGAAAATTAGGTTTTGTCAATTAATAGTCATTATTTTTACTAAAATATTATTTGATACTATTTATTGTACTTTTTTTGAAAAAAAAATGATTTTTTAGAAAAATAAAGAGACTATATAAAAATGATTTTATTTTTTATATAAATTTTCATTAATTACATAATATTAAAATATTAAATAATGAGGTATAAGAAATTATAACCCACAACAATTAAAAAAAACAATTATTAGTATAAATATATTTGGTAATTAATAAAATGATAAATTTAATAATTTATAACTAAATCAACGTTTGGAAAATGATATTTTTTTTATATTTTCAAAAATAAAATATGAACTTTAGTATTGACACATAGAGATTAATAAATTAACCAGTAATGCTAGCTGGCTCAAGCCTTAGCCAAAGTTGACCAACATCGGAACATTAATTGATAGGTTTGATTGTATCTAGGAGAGTCTTATTGTATGTTTGGCGAATAGGATTGATATCTATTGAGATAAATATTATTAGTTATATTTAAAAATTTAAAATATTGAATTTAAAATCAATAATTAAGATGATTTTATTTTTATTAATAGTAGTCCAATTTTTTAAAATTTCAAAATTTATTTTTTTATGAAAAATCTGAACTTTTAATTTAAAATTAATAATTTAAATCTATAAATATGATCAATCATATTTATCTAAATATGAACAAAAATTCAAATCTTTAGTGAAGGATTCACGTCTCCTTATATTAGAACAATTATTGCTGATTATGTTTGGAAAATCTGAATTATTGATACAAAATCAAAAGTTAAGATTTTTTTTTTATCAATGATAAGCTTTTTTTTTAAAAAAATAAATTTATTTTTAAAAATCTCAATTATTTAATTTAAAATGAATAGTTTTTATCAATAAATATGACCATTCATAAACACAAGGGAATCCAAATCTTAGTCAAAGATTCAGAGCTTTTGATAATGGAATCAATATTATTGGTCATGTTTGAAAATCTGAATCATTAAATTTGAAATTAATAATTAAAATCTACTTCTAAAATTTTATTTTTTTTTTTTTGAAAAAACAATCTCAACCATGCAATTTAAAATATATAATTTAGATATGTAACTAATCATATTTACATGAGACCATCCAAATGTTTAATATGTCATTCCTTCCTTCTTGTTTGAGAAATTAAGAGAAGAAGTTGATTATTAATGAAAATTAATATCATCTCTCTCATATTTTTTTTTCTAAAACAATAATTGTAAGGATAAAAAGAAAAATGAAATATTTTTCGCCTTTTCACCTCTCAAGTTGGGGTAATTGGAGGGACTTATGTAGTGAAACTCCCCTCAATTTTACTCCCTCCACTTTAATATTATTTGCCAAATTATGTGTTTGCAATCACACATTAAAAACATATAAAAATAAATTAACACAAATATACTATTTGAATCTCATCGTCTAGAAAATCAAAATTTCAATATGATATGAGAATCAGTTCTATATTCTTAATTTTTTGGATTTTTAATTTTTTATTATGCAATTTAATTATATTTTGATATATTCATTGTCACATATTAATAGACCCATCGGATCGCATAGTAATAAAATGCCCATAAATTTTTTTTTCCAAAAAAAAAAAAGAAAAACACTCTAAAAGTATAAAATAATGAAAATTAATATACCCCTCATGATGGAATTAAAATTTTAGATTCGAAATGCTCATAATTATTTCAAATATAAGAACGTGATTCTCACAAATTGTTCCAAAAAAATTTTCAAATGTGTAGGGGAAATTTTTTTTCCGATAATGCATGTTACTTTAGGTCACAAAGGACTACACCAACTAACATTTCTAGGGACACGCACCTCTTTCCAGGGAGAAAAGCTTGTCCTCTGGCTTTCATAATAAATCTTGTACAGAATTGTCCAGGGTGGGCCACAGATAAAAAATCTTCTGAAATTTAACACGTGTAAAAAGTTTGATAATCAATTCTACCCCAAAGGTTGATGCGACTAAAACTTAGAATAGGTCCTACGCTTCAAATAATAATCACTGAAACAGCCAATTTTGACCCTGATCTTGTCCCCTTCTTTGCATCTCCTTTCACGTGAAACATTGTTTGTAGTAAATATTTCCTCACTTTTTTTCTTTTTTAGTTATTAATTCATTTGATACAACAAATATCACTTAATAATAATTTTCAAATAAAATTTTAAATATTAACACGGTA
The DNA here is from genome assembly GCA_949677035.1 of Omphalea diandra. Classification (NCBI taxonomy): domain Eukaryota; kingdom Viridiplantae; phylum Streptophyta; class Magnoliopsida; order Malpighiales; family Euphorbiaceae; genus Omphalea; species Omphalea diandra. The sequence continues at coordinate 20,614 of CATIWR010376660.1, forward strand.
TAAAATATTTAAATCATAAAAAAAATTATTTAAGTAATTTCATCAACTTAAACAACTTTATTTGTATTGGCTATATATATATATATTTAATTAATGTGACAATTATATTTAATACTAAACCAAAAAATATATATATATCTTTACATTTTTAAAAAATAGTAACAAAATTATTAATGATTATTTTGATTATATATATCTAAAGTTTAATTTTTCCTTCTCACTTTTTCAAGATTTGATTCTGATGAAAATGTCTCGACAACTTATATCACTTTGCATTTTTGAGACAATTATTTATCAACTGTAGTTGAATTATTAGATGTTGAAACAAAAATTGTTCACGGGGTTTCTATTATATTGAATTTCAAGTTATTTTTAAAGGAAAAGATTTATCTATATTGAATATATATACTCAACTAATAGGATAATCACATATATATATTAAATTAGAATATTATTATCTTTACACTTAAAAAATAAAATAATAAAATTATTAGATAGTCGTAGTGATTGTTTTGTTGTCATTATATTATTAGATAAGTGTATAAATTGATCATATACATTTAATAAATAAAGTTTTCGAATTTTAAATTTATATTTATTTTTGAAATTTTTTTATGTTTCTTGCTATAAAATATGTTTCAAAAAAACAAAATATCAAGTTTATGTATTATTAGTTTATCATATAATCCTTTTTCAAGCTTTTTTCAAATTTGTTTGTTCAACTTATTGTTGATTAGTGGTTGTTGATTGTTGTTATTGATTGCTGATTATTAGTATTGGTTATTGATAGATAATTTCTAATTGATGGTTGATTAATATTAAATATTATATAAAATTATAGTTATTGATTAGTGTTTGTAGATATAATTACTAATATAAATATAAATTTTAACTAAATAAATAAAATTTATTTTAAATTTTACTTTTTAAAAAATAAATAATGTATAATCATGTACTACTTAATATTTTTTTAAAAAATTATCCGTTAAAGATAAAATTATAGTTATTGATTGTTGTTTGTAGATATAATTACCAATATAAATATAAATTTTAACTAAAATAAATAAATATATTTAAAATTTTATATTTTTAAAAATAAATAATGTATAATTATCCACTAGGTATTTTTTTTAAATATAAGTTAAAGTTTTATAATAATATATTAGAAATTAATCATAAATATAATAATAATTTTATTAAAAATTAAATAATATGTTTGACATAAATAATATAATAAGATTTAAATAATAAATAAATAAATGCATTATTATTAAATAAAAATAATATTAAAATAAATTATATACTAAAATTAACATGAAAAGTTAAAGATATGTTTATTTTTTTATTTATAAAAGTATAAATTATCGATGAAAAGTAAAAAAAAAAAAAAAAAGGGGGTATTTTTGTACACTAATTAGTTAAGTTTCATCAACTAATTTATAAATAACAAAAGAATTTTGATCTAATCTACCTAAAGATTAATTTGTCTTCAACACACATACATGCAGAAATAAATATGAAAAATCAACGTATTTCTCACTTTGAACTAATAAGTTTGATTTTAGGTTGTTTTTTTGAATCTAATCATTTATTTTCAAACTATACATAATAGTATATAATCTTGTACTTGCATTTTATTTAATGAAATTATCTTTGTAAAAAAACATTATATTTTAGGTAGAAAGGAGGAAGAATAATTTCAATTAATCATATTTTGCACAATAAAATCATATTTTTTAATAAACTTTATTCAAACTAATAAAAAATTGATTATTCTGTCATAGTTTTATCAATATTTTTAAAATCAGATTAAATATACAAACTAATTAGTTAACCGGATTGATTAATCTGATTCAATAAGATAATTTTTTATTTTTTAAAATATAAACAATACTTAAAAATATATAAAAACGACATATAATATGTCAGAATAATGAAATTTATTTTGCTTTAATTTAAAATTTGAGTAAAATAGTATATTTCTATATCTTGATCATTTTTTTCTAATTTTAATTGATTTTTTAAATGATTAATTATTAACATTGAATTAAATTAAATTATTAATTAATTTTATATTTTATCGATTTGATCAATCAATTACGTAGAATCCTGAAAAACATAAGTTCTCATCAATTCTAAACATAATTTTTTTGTTTGCAACAACAATTCAAAAAAATACCAACGAACGAATCTCCATATATTTCTGAGTGCTAGTACTACAATTTGCATTATTACGAGTGCTCTTCTACAATATAACTTTTCTCAATTTTTATTTTTTTTTTTTACTTTAATGGTAAAAGCGAAAGTTACTTTTGTTTTGTTGGATAAAGGGAGAGTGTTTCAGAAGAACAAGCAAAACATGTAAAAGAAAAAGTCACGTGCGTTATGAGTGGGGAAGAGAGTCGGCAGCCACCGGCCCCATTAAATGTAGTGGCTTCTTTGAGAATTTTCCAAAACCCAAAAATAAATAAATAAATAAAAGAGGCTGTTTTTGGAGAATTTCAATTCAATACCTATGTTGGAGTCGGCACCTACTTTTTGGCTTCTTGTTTCAAGACCGCAACGCCATGCCCCACCACTCTCTAGGCTTTCCGCTTGTTGCTTTTCTAACTTTCTTTTTTAATAATAATAATAATAATAATAAATTATTAATCTTTTCATCTTATAATATTTATTTTTTTTAAATTATATATTTAAATTAAAAAATAATTAATTAAAAATAATTTTATTTAATATATATTTAATTATTTTTAATAAAATTTTACTTTAACACTAATAAAAAATATTTAATTAAAAAAATAATAAATAATAACGAAGATAAATTTAAAAAATAAATAATTAATATCCAGTGGTACTATAGATTGATAATTATATTAAATTTTTTTTAAAAATAATAGATATTATGAAATGAAAAATATTTATTTTATGAAAATTGTGCTTATTTTGGAGTTATTGAATTTTTTATTTCAATATTAATTTTTAACTTATCAGTTATATTAGAGCTATTAATCAATTTGAGATTTATAAAAATTAATAAATGAAAATGTACTTTTTCTACCAAATTGCAATCTTGATTGGAGGATATGAATGATAAATTTTATTATTTTAATATATTATATATTTTTTGATGTTATATTGTTATTAATTTATAAATAAGAATTCTTTTTTTTTTTTGTAAAAAAAAACTTAAACTCATTTCTCAAACTTAAACTCACTTGATTTTAAATTTCTCAAATATACATAATTTTTATTTAAGGAATAATTTTTCAAATAAATTGATAAGTCAAGTATGAAGTTTAAAATACTAATTTAAAAAATTTACGAGTCTAATTGAATTTTAAAAAATTATTATTTTATCTTTTATATTAATATTTATATAAATAAATTAAACTTATTTAAATTTAATTTATATTATTAATCATTCTTAATAGATAATAGAGCTGAATTGAATTTAAATATTTAAATATTTTATTAAATAAAAATAAAAATAAAAATAAAAATAAATCAGAAAATCAAACTAAAATTTAAATTTAAAATTTTATAATTAAAATGAACTCTAAAGTTATTAATATTTTAGCTGTATTCAATTTGGCTATATTGTTATATAGACATTAGCATTGATTGGGTGAAAATTTCTCATTGAATTGGAAACAAAACATAGATTTCTTGCTCACAAGAGGAGAAATTGTTATTTCCCATAAAACTTTTTAAGTGAAAAATTCCAATTTTTCGGAAACGTAATTAACAATTTTCTTCAAATAAAGAAATTTTTTTTTTTAAAAAACGTATCCATTGTTACAGTAATTTATGTGGCAAGTGGGCGGGGTGTCAATTCCAATCCTAGGGTAGGGCTCACAAGGAGCATGGGGAACGCAGCTCGCGGACCCCACATTTGATAAAATAAACACCAATATCAATATTCTAGTCGCACTTCCCCTGCATCATGCGTGGACTCACAATAATAAAAATAAATATTTAAAGCATCCTCGTTCACTTTTTATCTAATTTAATTTTTTTATAAAAAATAAAATTTTAATTTATTTTAAATTTAAATTATAAATTAAATAATAAATTTAACTTTTCTATATAAAAAATTTAAAATTTATTCTCTATATAAAATTTAATTTTTTTATAAATATTAATAATTATTATTTATTTTTATTAATTTCTATCTTAAAAAACTTTTATCTCTCTTCTGCCCATAAATAAATATTCAATAATTTATAAAATAAAATAAAAAATTTATTAAAATTAAATAAAAATTTATTTTTATGTTTAAAATTTTATTAAAATATTTTTTATTATTTAAAATACACTCTTTATTATATTTAGAGACCTTTGCCACATTATCCTCCCTCCAACTTTGAACCTATACAATATAGTTCTAAACAGCTGATGTCATTACTCCCATCAACTCCTCCTTTGTGGGCCCCCTACCATCTCTTCTCCAATTATGCAGTGGCTTAGCTAGCTCTCTGGTAGTCCCGCGTCATACCATAGCCCTGCGCTTCCTTCCCTGCTGCAACATACTATCAACCAAACTCATTTCTGTGGTCCCCAATTTCCTAGATGCAATGCATCGTATGATGGTGGCTGGGTTTGATCACGGACGGCGTCGTTACGAAGGGGACTGTGATGACTGACTTTGTGATGGCTGATGGTCCACATGATGTGGCTTTGTTCTGATTTCTGTGAGAACAATGGGACACCTCAACTATCTCGTGGATTGAATTCTTAGGTTCATTCTATTATTTTAATAAAATGATTGTCACATGTGCAAGAAAGTTGAGTTTTATAAAATTTAAATTAATTTGATAAATAAAAAATAAAAATTGACTTGTTATTCATCTCAATTGGAATTGCAGATCAAGTCAGATTGTAACTATCCAGATAATTTTAGAATAGAATCAATTTTTTTAAAAAAATACTCATTGTTATATATTTTTAAATATATATTTTAAATTTCGATTTATATAAAAGCATATTGAATTAATATATTAATATAATATATATAAATAAATCAGAAATTAAGTTATTAATTATAAAATACATATTTAAATCATGGAGTTGGATTCGAATCAAGTTAACAAATATCCATACTCTACTCTGATTTTACTCATATTTTAAATATTACATTTGATTTAATCTATTTATAGATATAAAATGAACAATATTAGTCTCATTTGAGTCGAGTACCCAATGGGTTATGCAAGCCTTATTAATTTAAAAATACATTTTATAAGTTTTAATATATTCGTAGTAGAATTGAACATTTACAATGACAAAAATTTGTAAAAAATAGTTTAAAATATTGTGATCAAATATAGTTCTAGATTTTTTTTTTTCTTCTATTGAATGGAAGCCGCATATATTACAGAATAAAAGATAATACTCTCACTTTATATAAGAAAATAAATTAAACTATATTTGATTGATAGACTATTCTTTTTGAAATGGTAAGCAAAAGTACAAATTATTTAAAATTTAAATTTTCATATGTTGAAATTTTTTTATTCATTTGCTGAGGACTATGATTAAAAAAAAAAAAAGAAATCATTATCTCATCTTATATTGTCCAAAATATCTTGACCTATTGATTGATCTCCTTACCAAAAATATCCATAATTTCCTATACTTTTTAGTAATTGTGGATAAATGAGATAGAAAATGACAATTATGTTAAATATTGTTTTTTAGTGAGTTAATCTTTTTTTTTTTAAAAAAAAAAAAAAACCCAAGAGTTCCCATTAGCATGTATAATTAAATAGTCAACCTAATATTGTAGAATAATACTACTAACAAACAACTATGAGGAGATTGTGAACAAACATATTGATCATTAAAGATAACATTTGGATTCAAATTCTGCCCACAACAATATTTTTGTAATGGATAATACTCCTTCCACACAATTATTTAGAGTTAGAAATTTTTACTTTCTTTATTGACTATTCTAGTCCCAAATTTAACTCTATAAGAATTAGCACATACTATTTTAGGAAAATTTTCAACATGACATAGCACATGTAGATTTATAAATCAATAGTATTGATACTTAATTCATAATAGATGAGTGAAATTCTGATAGATTGTAAAAAAAAAAATAAAAATTATGAAGTGCACCAATGAGATTTGTTTTTATCTTTTAATGTTGAAAATTTTAGTTTAAAATTAATATCCATTTTTGATAATTTTATCTTGTTATTAGATTAGATTATCAATTTGATGGGTTTATTGTTTATCATTTTTATTTCATTTTGTCAGGTGTTTCGCTTTAGAAAATCAAGGTGTTAATTATTTTTTAATTTGCTATGATTTATTATAAAAAAATATAATAAAGTGATATTTTGAGTATTTTAATTAAAAATAATTTAATCATATATATTTATTTTCTCTTATGATTAAAATGAATTAAATAAATAATTTTAAATGAAGCAATAAAAAGATGAAAAAAAAATACACTAGAGATAATAATTCCTGATTTGATTTGAATCTATATTAAAAAAAAAAGTGATTTGATCTAAAAATAGATCTAAAAGACTTAAAACTCAAAATATCTTGAAATTTTCAAAGTCACATTCAATTAGATTTGCCAACTAATTTAAATTGACTTAATTTATATCAAAATATTTAATATATTAAAATTTTAAAAAATCATAGGTGATTTTACTTAAAATTAATAAAATATTTAATTTTTTATATTTTAATCCAATGCAGCTCATCTATAATTTAAAATAATCGATTTAAATTTCATTAGAATATCGTGACTCAAAAATTAATATAATTAGAAAATATTTTTACCTCAACTCGATTTAATTCAAATATGTTGCGCTTATTTACTACCTCTAATAAATTTGTGATATTATGGGAAAAAAAAAAAACAAGCGTGGTTAACACCCAGTCAGTCAGGCATTCCGGGCACAGAGTCACACGCATGGCGATAACTCCACATCAACTCTGAACCCAACCCCTATACGCTACTACTACTATTCTTGTATCATACTTACAATCGCTGTCACCTAAACCAAAACAGCCCCCTTCTTCGCTCCACATCACCTTACAGCCTGGCACTTGATGCTGACGCAATCTTCCTCATTAGCTGTCATCCTCGACTCCCTCCTCCTCCGTATAAATACTTCACCACTGGACCCAGTTCCGATATCCACAGAGCTCTCCTCTAATCTTCACCATGTACTCTGCTTACAGTCTTATTCCTTTTCTTTTCCTCATTTCCTCTCTCAACCCAGTACTAGCGGCTTTAGTCCAAGAACAGCCGCTGGTGCTAAAGTACCACAACGGCGTCCTCCTGAAAGGGAACGTTAATGTTAATTTAATCTGGTACGGTCACTTCACCCCAACTCAGCGGGCAATAATCGTGGATTTCATAAACTCTTTGCGCTTGGGTAAAGCTCCACTCCCATCAGCCGTTGGCTGGTGGTCCACCACTGAGAAGTACCGCGGCGGGGGGTCCTCTAATCTCATAGTTACTCATCAAATATTGCACGAGGAGTACACTTTAGGAAAGCTACTAAAGACTCGCCATTTACTTGCGCTCGCGTCGAAGATTAACTTCGCTATGGACTCCATCAACGTCGTGTTGACCGCCAGCGATGTCGCCGTTGAAGGGTTTTGCATGAGCCGGTGCGGGACCCATGGGTCATCGGCTCGCGGGTCGAGTCGTGGGACATATATTTGGGTTGGTAATTCTGAGACTCAGTGTCCGGGTCAGTGCGCTTGGCCTTTTCATCAGCCCATTTACGGCCCGCAGACTCCACCCTTGGTGGCACCTAACGGAGACGTTGGAGTTGACGGCATGATCATTAACTTGGCTACTCTGTTGGCCAACACTGTCACTAATCCGTTTAACAGCGGTTATTTCCAGGGCCCACCTACTGCGCCCCTAGAGGCAGTTTCGGCGTGCACTGGGATTTTCGGGTCCGGGTCATACCCTGGGTATCCCGGTCAGGTATTGGTGGACAAGGCAACGGGGGCTAGCTACAATGCCAACGGCGTCAATGGGCGGAAGTACCTGTTACCGGCGATGTGGGACCCACAGACAAGTGCATGCAAAACACTGGTGTGATGAGGATACGTGGCAGTCAGTTGGGGAGGATGTACACGTGGCGGGAATCTATGTACTGTGATGTAGATATGTGAAGCTGGGTTGGGGGAAGGGATATGGTTTCTTTTAATATATGTAATATATATATTTGGACATTGTAGTATTACCCACAGGTATGGTTTGTCGTTTTGCGTGACGTGTAAATTGATTGTCCAAGAAAAAAGCAAATGGATTAGGAAATTAATAATAATGAATTAAAGTGACTATAAATATAAGTATAAAAAGTTTTTTTTTTAAAAGGGAGTGAGGGTTAAAAATGGAGGAGAAGGAATAAAGGAGGGAATGGGTATGGTGGTGTTGGCGTGTAGGAGACCATTATGACTGCTTTTTAAAGGGGGGAGAATAACAAGGTGCATCGCATCTGCATTATGGTGTTTGATCATCATAGCTTGGTGGGGACAATGGACATTTGGGCCTAGTAGCAATGATGGGTATGAGGATAAGATCGACTATTTATTGTTATTATAATTATAAATTATAATATTATTACAGGAAGTCTTTTTTTTTTTTATAAAAATTATTATAGGAAGGGTTGAATAATAAAGAAAAATTTGATTAAAAATGGAAATAGAGTGAGCCGGTGAATCCTATCTTTACTTTAGAATCAAAAGGCGGTGGCAGTAGTGTGGTCAGATATTGATTGGAAGGTGTTTTTGGCGTGAAAATTAAGTGAGTTTTAGGTTTACTTATTTATTGTCGAATTTTGATTCAAGGTTTCATGAGTGTACAAAATTAAATGTAAGTAAAGTTCTTTGATAATCAAAAGTGGCAAATGATTCCTTGCTGCCGTGGTAAAAGGTGACAAAGAATGGTGTTTCGAGATCTAAAATGATATTTTTTCTTAATGGTAAAAGATGATACAATTAATGTTTTAAGATCTATACAAAATTTATTAAAAGTGGTAGGTATCTTAATAATTTTCCATTGTTTTAGGTTCAATGTAAATAAATTTTACAAAATATAAATTTATTGAAGGAGGAAATGTGTTGAATATCTAAAAATTTTTTGTTGTATAAATTAAAAAAAAAAAAGGGTACTGTTGTGAAACAAGTCTAACAAACATGCAATTGGTGTTTCGTTTATTGTTCTTTAACGTTTTAATTTATCATGTGAAATTATGAACGATAAGTGAAACAAACTATACAACTCTTAAAGTATTTATTAAATTTTATTTTTTTATTGTATTAAGGTTTTAAATAATAAAATAAAATTAATGAAAAATTTATTTATGTTAATTTAAAAATTATTAAAAATTATACATATTTTTTATTTTTGGTAGGGTCAATGGATTATAGAATTGTGGGTTACATATCACTATACTAATAGACCAAAAAAATCAAACTCGAGATATCCTCTCTTTATCAGATTATGTCTACACTTGCATTAAAAAGTTATATATATTATTATTTAGAGGATAATGATATTTAATTAATAAAATTCAAAAAATTTAAAGTTAAACTTATTGTTTTTCAACGATTTTATTGATTTTAACAGTGACAATAATATAATTCATCTAAATCTTTGAATTGTTATATGGATGTCCCATTAATTTCATATTTTTTTTATCACTAGTCTTTAATTTCAAATTATAAATAATTAATAGCATAATCACTTAAATTTCGAGAGCTTAACATGTGTTTTGCCATCAATTTGATGTGTTAAATTAATGTCAGTTATTTTTTTTGAATTTTAGAGTCACTTGTATGAAAGTTTAATCTTACACCACAATATAAGAATTTGTCAACAGAAACTGTCCCATATTTATGGGAAACTCAATTGGAAGCTTATAAACTGAAAATAACTATTAAAATAAAAAAAAAACCTTAAAAATAACTATTTAAATAAAAAAAAACTTACCTATACTGAACATATATTTCCACTTTATAGCACCCAGTCAATAATATTTCCACACTTAAAATAATTACACACTCATAACTGTAAAAAAAAATTTACTATACATTTTTTTTTTCAATAAAAAAATAGTACCCCCTTTTAATGCACATGTCCGTACCTTATCAGATAGATATATATAAAGTAAATTTCCTCCCAATAAGCAAAAATACAACTGCATACCACAACTAAAATAGAACTGAAGAAAACTATTCCAGCATCATAGAGAAACCCAAGTAGGCAAAAAGTGATGCAACAAATAACAGAAAAAGGATCCAATTGTAATAGCACCATACCTTAAATAAAGGCTAACATAATCTTGTTCTATTTATTGACCCAAGAACTTACCTAAGAACAGCTGGATACTCAGGAAATATTTGGATGCTAGAATCAGCATCAATAGATGGTGGCATTTCATCTAGTTTTTGCATAAACAATTTTTGAGAATTCTACTTGTGAACTCACCAATCTAATGCAGTGGAAAACACCTACCATGCAACACTAATGCTTAGCAGTAGATGCAGCAAGCAGAAACATACAAACTTCACCACAGAGAAGCTGGCTTAGTCTGGTGCTATGAAAGAGACGGGAAATGGAAATTTCACAGATGAGTTCATGCAAGGATATGTTTTTAAGAAGCATTGCATGAAGAAACCATAAGTTGCATTGTCCACCAACACCAACAACTGAATCAATTATCACACATTCACCACAAAAGCAGAAGAGGCAAGAATTCAAAATAGCCCATCGCTCTTCCTAGAACATCATGATCAATTAGAAAGAAAAAAAGAAAAAGAAAGAGAGAAACTAATTGTTTCGCTGGATGTATCTTTCTGAAAGCAATGCTGCCTCAGGCACCATAGAATTCAGTTATAGGGGCTGTATCGCATAGGCATTCTAAATCTTGGTACCTTCCTGCAGCAGATGGAAAAATGCTAAAAATCTCAATCATTCTACAGAGAGACAGAATAAGAGTATCTAAGTTCATTTACAGCCACTTTTCTGACAGGCATACCCATATCCGTAAGGAGAGAAGTAAGGAGGCATGTGCGAACCCCTGGGTGCAAAACCCATGTAAGGGTTGGCTCGGCGAGGACGAAACTGCTTCATCCCTGGTATATTAGTCCTTTTAGCAGTTACCTGGCAAAATAAACAGAAATTTTATTTTTAAAATAAGTATTGAGATTGAAAAATGACAAGCTAAGAAAGAACAAAAACAGAGATCATTGAGGTTAATACAAAAACAAATCGACAAACAAAAAAAAAAATGCTTTACCTTCAATTGGCGGCCATGCAATTCAGATTCATTCAGAAGGAGAGCCTCTTGAACAGCCTCTAGCTCAAGGAATTCCACATAAGCATAACCCTTTGGTTGGCCGAACTTGTCAGTACGGATAGTGACCCTATTTACTGTCCCACAAGATTGGAAGTGCAGCTGTACTTCTTCAGGGGTGCATGAATAGTCCACCTATAATCAAGGTAAAGGCAAAAAGATTGTTTAGGGCCCATAAGTGAGGGGGAACCATTATAAATCCAATAAATAGCTAATTGTTAACGAGGAGACAAATGCAATCCAGATTCACTAGTGCAAGCAGCTAGTTTGAACATTAATCAGATAAAAATCATGAAAAATTTGAAGCCATTCTCATCCTTAACCACTCTGATGTTTATGCCAACATTAGCAGTTTACACTATCAACAACATGTGTAAATCCATCATGTTAATTTCAAAACAAACCAAACAACCAAGTAGGTATAATAAAACTTTAAGTCAACCAAATAAGTCATCCTACAATTCATTGCATGAGCTAAAATAAAAAAAATACCATCACTTACTGCCAACACATCAATTGCTTAAGTACAAAGACAGTATAAAACAAGGTTGAAGCAAACTAACTTCCTATGCCAGACAACTTTTTCATTGTTATACATCAACTGTAGGCTGCCACTTGTTGGTTGCTTACATTTATTCACTCAGTTATTAGAAAGATTTTATTTTGTTATTCAAGAGTGTGAAAGAAGACAAATAACAACAGTAGGAAAGAAATCAGAGATCCCTATCTATCCCAAGTGAGGAGAAGAAAAGGAGATCAAAGACCTCTCACCATAAGCAGCAAAATGGCTACACATTCCTTGAGCATTAACCTCCATGAAAGGCAGTACTGGGGGCTTGTACTTTGTACATTGCCTGTCTTCACTCTTCCTGCATGTGACTCTTCATTCCTGATTGAGTCTAGGCTCAGGAATCTTGAACCACATTTTTTCCTCCATTCATCCCAACCCAAGAACTCGTAAAGTTTACCTCAACCAGCACTCATTGGTCCATTGGTCCCTAATTTATAGTCTGTCGATTCTCTCCTTTTCTCTTAATATGATTCAGAAAGATTTTTGGCATTTATCACCTCTCCCCTTCACTTTCTTTTCCCTTATTTTCTTTCCTTACTTCCCCCACATATTGGTTTCAAAAGCCTTCTAATTTTCTTTTTTCAAAATGTTTTACTTCTCTTTTTCTTTTCACATTATCATGTGTGCTTTTTACTAGCCAGGTATTAATAACACAAACACTTTGACCCAATCCCAGAACTAGTTAATCAGAAACTGGAAGAATGAAGCTTCACCTGCGATTGTAGTCAAAGAAGAAAGTCAAAGGAGGATTGTAAAGTTGAGAACATCCCGCAAATATTAAGAACTCAAGCCCACAAAGCAATTAATACGGAAAATGATGAATTGCTAGAACAAAAGAAGATGAAACATCTTTACTCAAAACCAAAAACAAATGGATTAAAAAAAAAAAATGGAAACCAAGCACATCTGCTCAAAATAGTTGAATTTTGTAATAAAAAGCACTTTGAATTTCTTTATTAAGCTAAAAGTACAAATATCACTACTTTCAGACAGTCCTGATTGATAGTGCTGTTACTAGCTTTAAAATTCATTTTGTCAAGAAATTTCCAATTAGAAACAATAAAATAAGCTGGCATATGCGAGACAAAGTTAATGATAAAACATGGGCTGAGATTCAGAAACTCCGTTAGATCAAGCAAAATGCTGAATCCAAGATAAAGACCATTTTATGATCAGTTAAAGGTGGGAATAACGCTTACTTTCCTAAGCAGGAAACATCCAAAGCAATCCAACAGAAAGCTAGAAATCAAGTGTAACGAAAAACATGCAAAAATGAAGAGTTTTTACTTCTTTTATATTGTTCGTTTCATGATCCATCCACTCATAACCCATTACTCTGAACTCTTCATGTAACATTTTCCTTCCAAATGATTCAATTGTCCACCTCTGCGTTTTATAACTTTTACTTTTCAAAATAAAATTCTTGAAAATTTTACAACTTATCTTTAATCTAACAAAAACATGAATTTTTTTTGGAAACGTTATGAGAATTTCCACATTCTACCATTTGTAAGATGCAGGAAAAGGGATAGACAGGCTGACTGTCTTCATCTTTCTCTTTATCTTTTTATTCCTACATTCTCCCTTCAATATAAAGTGTGCACAGAATTTTATGCTCAACCTTCCATCATGTGGCCAAAGTCTGAGCATTTTCCCGAGGTTCACTTTTTTTCTCTCCATTTCTCCTCATCCACACGCATCCAAGAAAGACAAATAAAATCAATCCTCAAAGCCACGGATGAGTAATGAGTAAAAAATAATTGTTCTACCTCAATATAAAGTAAAAAATTCCACCCTTTCTCTGGGTGGGGAAGAAAACAAACAGACAACTTATAACCAAGTATAAACAATGAAATCATAACCAACAATCAGTAAAACTACAGTTCAGCATAGTATACTACTTTTATAATACTCTCCAGTCTAACTGTTGAACATGCCATAAGAACATAAAGGGCCAAAGGAGATATTCCACTCCAACAATCAGAAAACTACAGTTCAGTGTAGTATACTACTTTTATAATACTCTCCAGTCTAACTGTTGAACATGGCATAAGAACGTAAAGGGCCAAAAGAGATATTCCACTCCAATCAAAATGTAGTTTGATGACCTTGAAAATTGTATCAGTGTGTCAGGTCTTCAGTCCAAGTTATAAGCTTTTGTCTGTTGATTCTCTATGCTGGCATAGAGCTACTATATCATTTACAATAGACAAGAAATTAAATCCTTCAAATCATGAGCCTTCAATAGCATCACAAGCAAGAAGTTCAGAATCATAGAAAAAAGTATTCACTAGTGAACACAAGAAATGCATGCTTCAAATCAGGATTAATTGTTAAATTCCTCATGCCATGCAATGTGATGTTGTCGACTGTACTCTATATAAAACATAATTCTATCAAGCATGCAGGATAAGAATGAAAATCAGACAGAATTTGTACTATAAATTCTAATTTGAACAAGAATTTAAACCAGCCATTTTCAAACCATAAAGTTCAAAAGGAAAAGAGACCTCACATTGCCAACAAACACTGATCGGGAATCTACTTCCTCTCTACTTGCTTGAGAAGTACCAGCAGCAGGTTCTAGTTGCACATAAGAAATGAATTCAACAGAAGGCAAGGCAGAAAGAGTGGAGAACAATAAATGAAGATCATTATCATAGTTACACTTATAACAATAAATGAAGATCATTATGATAGTTACACTTATTTACCTCATTTTGAAAGATAAAAAGAAGAATAAAACAATTGATAGTGAAGGAATTTATATAAAGGTTATGGACAGTGATGTTCATTCACATCCTCAGAACTAATGTTAAGGTCAATTACAAAGTGTGTTTGCACCATGAGTGATTGGTCAGAGGCGTTGTCTAATAAGTTGGATAACAATTTCACTCAATGCGAGTGCTGATATGGATTGTTCATCTCCACTTGAGGGCCCCTCGATAACGACTCAAAATGCAAATTGTACATTTCTTTTCTTGAATCTTTCTCGCGCTAAATACAAACATTCTCAAAATTGAGTAAATTTTTTACAGAATTGTGAATTTATTGAATTTCTATATCTCAACTGTAGATCAGCTGAAAAAACAACAAACATATTCTTATGTTATAAAAGGAGCACTTAACCTTCTCACATTGCATTGCCACTAAAGTTTGAGCCCTCCTCATTCCCATGACAACAAATCAACAGAGTTCATCTCAAATTCATTGACTTCTAAGGTGAAACTCATGAATTCAACCATAAGCAGAACACAAGATAGAGATTAATCAATT
Organism: Omphalea diandra; assembly: GCA_949677035.1. Classification (NCBI taxonomy): domain Eukaryota; kingdom Viridiplantae; phylum Streptophyta; class Magnoliopsida; order Malpighiales; family Euphorbiaceae; genus Omphalea; species Omphalea diandra. The sequence goes on from CATIWR010376660.1 coordinate 35,806, forward strand.
CTTCGGCGGTCCATTATAAACCCATCAAACCAGACAACAAATCTAACCAAAAATTACATAGCAAAATTCCTCAAAATTCCAACTTTTGAAGCTATCAAACATGGTCATACATTTGTATACATATATGTTCTGCAATCCAATAAAACCTGACGAAAAATCTGTCTTAGTGGAAGAAAATAATCAACAATCGCATAGAAAAAATACCTCGAAATTACAGCTTATACTTCTTAAGAAGCTATCAAACATGTCCACAAATTTGCATGGATAAATATGCATATTAAAAATATTGCAGACATGGATTACCTTGTGAAGAACCCATCTCCTTCTCGACTTTGGCCTGCATCTCCCTCAAAGCAGCAGCTTCATCCTCCATCTCCTTCAACCGTTTCTTCATGTCATCCAGCTCCTGCAATTGATTAAGGAAATAAAGATAAAAAAGAAAACAAAGTCAGATTAGGGTTTTGCATAGAAAGGAAAACCGAGAAAGAGATTCGTGAGAAATGAAGAAGAAAGCAAGAAAGGTCGAAGCTTTATAAGTGGAATGGAAGGAAAAGAAGAAAAAGGAAAAGAAAAGGGGGAAATTAATTAGTTAAATAATTAACCAACCGGTACGGATTCGGTGGTGTTGTCTGTTGAAGCCATGACCACATCTTCTGCTTCTTCCATTTCTCTGTGTGTCCGTCTGTCGTTCCGCTGATTTGATACCACAAAACAATGAGAGAGAGGATCGTCTTTTGAGCTTTGTTGTTGTTATTATTATAACATGTATGTCTGTTTTCAGAAGAGGATTTTATATTTTTGGATATTATTATATTTTTGGAAAAAAATATTACATATATTATTATATACATTATAAAATGATGCTCAACACTTTGATTGGGAGCAAAATATGGCTTAAACAAAAAAAATCCAATATTTAATAAATATATATTAAATGTTTTAGACCGATATGAAAATATATTTTCAAGATTGTTCGAGGAAGATTCAATTCTAATTAATGAGCAAATTTGTTTAAAAACGTTTTATTAAAAAGGCTTAAACAAATATTTATTTTTTTCAAGGAAAAAAATACTTTAAAAAATTTGGAAAAGAAAAGGGTAATTATTAATCATAAAAGACGTAATAATTGAGAAAAATGGTTTTTTCTTTTGAGATGGATAAAAAAAATTACTGATTGAAATATAACATTTCTTTTACTTTGGAAATGTTCTAATTTTAAACCCAGAAAACATGAGTAACAACTTTTAAATTTTAAGCATGATATACATTGTTTATGAAAATAGAATGGGCTATGAAACTATTATATTTAATTTTTGAAAAAGAAATGTTAGACATACTAATTTACTTTTATAACTAAGTCTCTAACATAATGATATATAAAAGTGATTGTTCTAAAGTAAGGTATTGTTTGCTTTGAAACAATGTTTTTAAGATCACATTGCTCAATGAACAGGTCAATTAATTGATTTTCAATTTGATCGATTCAATTTAATTGATTTAATAATACATAAAAGGATTATAGGCTAAAAAAATTAAAATCTTTATGTGTTTTGACAATTATATATAATTCTTTTAATTTTGATAAATTTAGCCAATTTTTAAAAGATTTTAACAATTCAATTTAAGATTTTAGTCAAAAATAGATGACATGATTCATGACATATTATGCATATAAACTTAAATTTTAAAATTAATAAGACTTGTTGAACACATCACTTTTAAATTTCAATTTTAGATAAATGATATGTTAAACATTATATCATCTAATTTTGATCAAAATCTCAAATTAACTGTAATTGTCAAAATCTTTGCAAAATTGACTAAAATTTTCAAAATTAAAAGAATTGGATATAATTATTAAAACACACAAATATTTAAATTTTGTTGATCAATAAGCCTATATAAAATTTAAAAATATTATAATAAAAAATTTTAAGAAATAAAAAATATTAGAAATCTATTTATAATAATTAAAAATATAAAATAATATTGAAAATCAGTATGAATTAAACCAAACTAGTTACTAGTTAAATTCCCAATTTAATTTTCTGAAAGTTATAAAATGTTTTCTTGTTTAATTGTTATAAAATGTAAAGCCAAAAGAAATTTATATTCTCTTTTAACTATCCAATTTCTTTAATATAGATAAAATAATTCATTGAAAAATAGTTACTAAGTGAAACTTTTTAAAAAAAATTAAAAAATATGGCTTACATTATTTTATAATTATTTTTTAAATAAATCTATTTAATTGATAAAACTATTTATGTTGGGTTTAAAGCCCAATTAAGCCTTTGACCTTTTTAGAAGATCCATTAAAAGTTTCTTGGATCCATATTTTTTTTCAGAAAATAAAAAAATTAGATGTGGAGGTGGCAGATAGCGAGTTAGAGAGAAAGAAACGAGCAGGCAGAGATGGTAGTTCACAATGGTGGTAAACATGGAAAGGAAAAAAAATAAGGTTAAAGTATTCAATAAATTCTAAAATTTATCTCAAAATGACAATAAAAGATAAAATAAAATTTTTCATTAAATTTACTCTTCAATTTGTATTATTTCAAATTCAAGAGTACACAAAATGAATTTTGTATTATTTCGTCAAATTTATCTCTAAACTTATATTATTTTATCAAAATTATCCTTAATTTTATATTATTTCGTTATAAAAATCTTTTTTCATAAAAATTATCCATAATCTTATATTAATTCGTCATAAAATACTAGATGAGAAATGTATATGTATTATAAACATAATTTAAATAATTTTGGTCATTCGTTCAATTATAGCAAATATATAAATAAATAAGTTAAATAAAAGTATAATGGTGTGTAAAAGTATAATTAAAAATTTTTATTTTATTATTTAATAAATTATATTTTTAAAGATAATTTAAAAATAAATAAAAAATAAAAATATTTATCTTGCAAAAAATTCTTGTGGGGTGAGGCGTCCCTGACATGAGAAAAATTCTTCTCATCAGGAGGGTGAGATAGAGGATGTGGGTTATTTTTGCTCTGTCCACTTATTATTACTAAGTCAATGCTATTTTCAATCAATATTTTAGATTTTTATGATGAAATAATACAAAATCAATATAATTTTGACCAAAAAACTTTTATAATGAAATAATATAAGACTAAAGGTAAATTTAACCAAATAATATAAGTTTAAAAGTAAATTTGATGAATTTTTTTTTATCTTTTATTGTCATTTTAAAATAAATTCAAAAATTTATTTAATATTTTAGGCTAAAAAATAATAGGTAGGGGTGGTAGTTCATGATGTCGGTGAAGATATAAGAGAAAAGAAAGTAGATGGTGCTGGTGATTCACAGTGAAAGTAGAGAGAAAAATAGAAATACAATGAAATTATGAATTTCCATTTTGTTTTTCTCTTAGATATTTATACATTGATTTTCTTACTATAAAAAATCTGAAAACTATTTTTCAGATTTTTAAATATTAATGAGAATTGATCAAGGTTTGAAACCTGACCTATTTTTAAATCGATTGAGGCAAAGACTTATGGGTCAGAGATCAACCAACACAGAATCATAGTGTAATTTAATTTTAGAATTATATATATATATATATATATATATATATATATATATATATATATATATATATATATATATGAATTTAGTAATAAATATGAAATATTTTATAAACAAAATTTTATCCATATATAATAATTGAAAATATCAAATAACTATTTTAATTATTTTGAAAAACAAATATATTTTATTACATCAAAGATTATGCCAAATCACTATTAATATAACACTTTTTTAATAAATCATTTTCAATATTTTATAATAATTTATTACTATGATCAATTTTTTACAATAATTTATTACTTTTAAAATTCCAAAAGTCGTATGATAAAATTATAATAAATCTATTAAAAAATACAGTAAAAGTAATTATTATATTTATTAGCAATGATAATTTAATAAATATAATTTTAAAAAATTTAAAAAATAACTTAAAAAAGCAAAAAAAAATTAAAGGATAATTTTGGATCAATTGGATCACTGAGGTTTGACCGAGTTGGCCCGATTTTAACCAAGTTCCTTTTATCTTGGACTTAGAGGTGAATTCCAAGGATTTAATTTTTAAATTTTCAAAAATAACTTCTAAAAAATATCATTTCCCAAAAAAATTGTATTCTTAAACTAAATATTTTTATATTAAATGAAACTTAAGTGTCAGAATTTAAATCTTACTAATTATTTATTAGTATCATATCATTTCAAATAATTTGGATTAAATGTTATAATTAATTTTATATTTTATTTTTTTATTAAATTGAACTCAAATTTTAAGTTAAGCAAAAGTAATGCAGCCTATACACTGTACCATTTATTTTATGCCCAAAATTTCATCTCTAATAATATTAACAACACTTAAATTATCAACACAGAATCTTTGGTGTAAGCCATCTAACGCACTGTCAATAAGTTAGCACAAAGTTACTGATGATAACAACTATAACTTTATTGATTTAGTGAATCGCTACTGATCACATAATATATAAAATTTTCAAAAGTGATACATGATTATATCGCAAGTAGGCATAGATATAGTGAAATTTCAAATATTATTCTTTAATATTGGCATGCATTCATGCTGATCTACATATTCTCCCCATGCAAAGGTGTACTAGTGGGATGTCCCATCACTTGCGTTGTTTGCTTAGAAGACACTGACATAAAAGCTATAATCATAGGCTTAACCTTTCCTTCAAGTGAATGATACCCAAGAACATAAGTCTATATACCACCACCATTCCTAATAAAATGGCAAGATCAATCCATTTAGAGTAGCTCAATTCAACTTGCCAAATATCTCTTAAAACCTCTTCACCACTAATCTGGCCGCCACGGCTTCCGGGCTGATTATTAGTAAAGTTCAATCCTTCAAACTCATTCTTGAACGTACCTTGGTTGGCATACTTATGGAAGGCAATGTAGTACATTGGGTACTTCCAAAATGGAGCAGGAAGGTCATTAGGCAACTTGAAGAATCCTCCACTTAACATCATTAGTCCTTGAAGCCCTGCCCCAGTTATTATGCCCATCAGGGAATTCGGCACAATACTTGCAACAGTCATCATCAGGCTCTCAACTAACATCATACAAGCTAATAAGACGCAGATGAAATAGAGGAAATGTAGACTTCCCTTGTGAAGTCCAGGAAGGAAGTAAGTTACAGCTCCTGAAATTAGGGATATTAGTAGCAAGAATGGTGCAGAAGAGAAAGTGTTGCCTATCACAAATGCAACTGTTGCATAGTGCCCATTCAATCTTTCTCTTTGAAACACCTGAATTCATGGGACAAATATATATTTTTTAGCCTTCTTCATTTCACAAGGACGTAATTGCTAGAAAAAAAACAATCTCTCTAACGTGGGCTAGGTTTGACAGAGGCATTATTCAAGGCTTAACTTTTTACGTTTATTCTTAATGGACTGAACATTTATGTTGTTTTAAACCCATATACATACAAAGAAAGCTTATATTTATGTATGTATGTGTAAATGAACTGAGACAATACACAAATTATTCGAGATCGATTTGAGAAATACTAAAAATTAATCGAACCGAGCTGGAGCTACTCATCAAGTATAAACATAATAAGTTTATTACTTTTGCATGATTGCTCTTTCAAGCATAAACATAACTTACGCCTTTTTTTACATTAATATGTTGATATTTATACCAATTAAATAGATTAGAGTAGTCTAACAGCACTTAGTTTAATAAAATTATAATCTTAAAAGATAAAATTCTTAATCTATCAGGACAATTATGAATTTTAATCATTTATATATATATATAAAGTTTGTACCAAGTATACTCCAGATCTTAATTATATATTTAATACTTTTTTTTAATCAAATTCTTATATCAATTTGAATATTAGAATGACAATTTAAAAATATGACTAATTATTCTCAAACCTTATTGAGAAATAGATATAGAATAGGAATTCAATTCTATTTTCATGTTTGCTACTTTAATTTAGTTCAAAAATTTAAAAATAAGATTTTAAAAACTTTAAATATCTCACTATACTTTTTATATATGAATATCCTAAATGAAAATATTGAAATATTAAAATAAGATTCTATTTTTGCATTATTCAATATAACCAAACATGCCATAATAATGTAGAGAAAGACTGAAATATATATGGACTGCACTCTGATGCCAACACTATATCTTATTTAGAGGTGTTTATCGGTAAGTTAGATGATTTTAGTTTGGTTTTAATTAGATTTAAATTAACCAAATTTTAAATATATAGGAATTGAATTGAACCAAAATTTTTATGAACAAAATTGAATTTGATTCGATTTAATTAATTTGGTTTAGTTTGAATCTAATTTTTTAAAAAATATTTTTCTACATAGAAAACTTATTATATATTAATTATTTATGCATATAGGGTAATTTAATTTATTTTTAAGTATAAAATTACATTAATATCATTATCTAAACTTTTTTTAATAAAAATTAGTTTGTTCGATCTTATTTTTTTAAAATTGAATTGAACCAAATTTATTATAGTTTTTTGAAGAAAAAATTAAATCAAATAAAATTTTGAATACGATTGAATTGAATTAAATTGAACTGAATTGATCAATTTAATTTGATTTTACGGTCAAATTGAATATGAAAAATAACTGTCATTAGTGGACTAAAAATTTCGGTCAAACACCTTTTGAAAAGAAAAAATCAATCAAAGACAACAAAGGCAATGTACCTTCATCTCCTCCAGAAAAGAAGGGAATCCGCCAATGGCCATGAACGTCAAGAAAGAAACTATAAACATCAGGAGTGAGACTCTATCCTGAAACACATGATTCCACAATTTATATTTGAATGGGTTATGCCACGAAATTTTCACTGGAACAATAACCGAATTCTAGCATTTATCAACACATGCATTCTGTGTCTAATACCTTAATAGAGTTATAACTAGTTCCAAGGTTGGGAAAAAGAGTGGCAAGGCCTGTAGCCAATGCAATCTAGATAGCAAGACGCAGCCAATAATAGCCAGGATCTCTAAACATGTTAATGGAAGATCTTCTTGAAAGAACGAGACACTGAGTCAGGAAGCTGGCACGGCTTCTTTCCTTCTCTAATGCTCCATAATACTGCATTTATATATCTCCATTTTTACGTTTAGTCTTCATTTACTTGTAATATGTAAGATCTTAAAAAATGTAATTTTACTCACTTGTTTGCATATTTCAGCAACATGTCTTCGAACTTGCTGATAATTGTTAGATGATTTGTATGACTTTATAAGAGTATTGATTGCTTCCTCTGTGCTCATTTCAGCTTCTAACCCTTGTTCAATATCCTGTTTAATTGTGTAATGGACACAATGAAACAGTGCAAAATATGTGGAATGAAGGGTAAGTCACGTAAAAAATACAAAATTTAGTGGTAATTTGCATCATTTGTTCCTCTTTCCTTTCAATTAGTTTAATTATATGTCAAAATTTGTTGATGTGGTGTAAATTATTACCATATGTTGATTTAGTTTACTCGAGCATTTGCTAGTCATACATAAATATGATCTATGTGATAAAAATAAAGATGTCACATTAATATTTATTAATATTTCAATTATATTTAACTTTATTTTTCTAGTTGATTTTTTGATCGATTATTGATTATGTGAAATATGGATTTTAATGCTACTTCATTACCAAGTTAAAGTATTGAATTTTATATGACATCCAAGTCAAAATAAGGTCAAAGATTTTATTTTACTTTTGGGTTTGTTAGTATAATGGTATATACCATAAAATCAAAGAAGTTGATTAAGAATCATATACCTTTTCGAAATCTTTGTTTATAGTTTTCAGAAAATGATCAGATGGATTCAGAAGAGTAGGGCAAGGGAAGCCATTCAAAGCAAAGAACTGAAATTGATACCAAAATAAGAAAGAGACATTATAAATTAGTTAATAATCCGTTATGCAATTATATAAAATTTTAAGCAATAAGTTATACTTAAAAAAAGTGTTACATGCAAACATACCTCATTTGCTGCAGACGCAGGACCAAAATACACAACTTTACCACAGGAAAGAAGGCAGAGACTATCAAAGAGCTGAAACATTTCACTACTAGGCTGATGAATAGATGCAATAATAGTGCTTCTAATCTCATCTTTTTGGTCCAAAGTTGCAATTCTACTCATGACATAATAAGAAGCTGCACTATCTAGCCCACTTGTGGGCTCATCAAGGAAGAGAAGTTTTGGCCTAGTTAAAATCTCTATGCAAATGCTAACTCTTCTCTTTTGACCACCACTTAGTCCTTTAGATCCCCACCCTCCAATTCTTGTGTTCATGGCATCTTGTAATCCCATTTCTCTTATTGTCGTTTCTGCTCTTTCCTTCTTTTCTTTCTTTGACATTGAGCCTGGTAATTGAAGCTGAGCTGAGTAGTAAACTGCTTCTTTGACTGTTAACGTTGTTATCAAAGTGTCATCTTGAGTTACGTATGTCTAAGTACAAAAAAAGAAAACCAAAAAATGAAATTTCAATTTTGTAAAAAAGTAGTAATTCTTGAATTCCTAAAATTTAATGTCTTGAGTTTTACTTTTTGATCATACAAGTTAACATTAATTATTATTATTATTATTATTAGAAGTACAATAGGTATAGACTATACAACAAAATGTAACATCCATAATGAAAAGAGAATTGAATTTAAGAATCTCATTTTTTTCAATATTTTAAGTATATAACGAACTAATCAGACTAGATTTAATTGACAAATTAATATTAATTATTATCATATTTTGTATGATTATTACATTAACCATTTATCACATAATTTTTTTGTATAATTATTATATATAAATTATTGACTATGGTTTTTTTTTTTTTTTGAAAATGAGGATACATCAAGGTTAAAATTTGACCTAAAAATCACATGAATCATTGACTATGTAGTGTTTTTGGTCAGTTATTTTCTTACCGATGTGCCATAAGCAAGCCTTTGTTTATGACCATTAATTAGAATGTTTCCAGTTTGCCTTGTGTTTGAACTCAGTCTCCCTGCATCACATATATAGTAATTAAATTTACTTAAAAAGAAAAATATGTTTTAATTAATTAAATGGAGCATTTTGAGAAACTTCCTTAAATTATTTATTGCGACATATATATTTTTCTTAGGTAATGGGGCTCCCATAAAAATATCGTTAGCTGTGTTCAATTTTTTTTTTTGGGGTCTGAAACAAGACTTTCATTCACAAAAAAAGGAAGAGATACATCCATTAATAGAAGCCTATTAAAGCTTTGGTTACAGAAAGCAAAACCCCCCGATCGAATTGCTGCACATTCTTAGCAACCCAGTCCGCTATAAGGTTAGCTTCCCTATTAGTGAAAGAAAGGCTGCTATTGGACAAGGAACTAAGTCCTAACTGTCTCTCAGCAACAATACTGACAATTTTCCGAGGAGGACCCACTAAAGAATTAGTTTCAAAAATAATGTTCTGTAAACCCAAGTTGGAGGCAAATCTAATTGCTTTCCTGACTGCCAAGGCTATTATCTGGTAACCATTGCATCTATGTATTTGATATTTTTTCCTAGCAATAACCATAAAACTAGAAGACAATTACTTGTGTCAGGTGTCAACGTCCATTCAACAAAATATGTTGAAATGGCATGGGATGACTTGTTTTTGCTACCTTTACAAATCAATTAGGTGATCCGATTCCACAAAAAGGCAAAATCATCTCTTGTTTTGGTGGTAAAAAGTGGTGTCTTAAGATTTAAGTGTTTTACGTTCAAATCCTATCAAAAGTCCTTATAATATTCACTTATGTAACTTAATCAATTTTGCACAACGACTTTGGGAGACTTCTCTATTTGATGTAAGTTGTAGCTATAAAACTTGTTGAAAGCTGCCCAATAATCTGCCAATTTTTTGTAAGCAAAATTTTTGAAGTATAATTATAAGAAATATTAATTTTAATGTTTTTTCTTAAGTTTTTAAATAATTTAATTGTAAATTAGATATTAATAAACATTAAATTATAATAAAAATAGGTTAAATAATAATAGATATACTAAAATCATTGTTAAAATATAATTTATATTGCAAGCATAAAGGAGTTGGTGTGTATTTACTCATGTAAATGAATCATTATCTTTAAAATATGCATATGTATTTATGACTAGAAATTTTATGTAACATTTTTTTTTCTTGAGTAAAGAAAATTATATTTGTTATTGAATGAATATACAATACATAAACAGATCACTCAATGGCTTTTATCTAAGGTTCTCTCTTTCTTATATTTTAATAAAAAATTTGCATAAAATTTCTGTCATAAGTTAATCTTTTTTTTATATAATGAAATTTTATCAGTTTAAATAAAGCTATCAAAATGAGAAAATTACCTCAAATATATGGATCATAATGTAATTATGTTGGAATAGACTTCTTGCAAAAAAAAGTCCTCAATATTCATAGTAAAAAATAAAAATAAAAACTTTCTAATATATGTATTTTTAATTTTTTACCTTTATATATCTTCTATATATTAGCCAAATTTTGTCATACTTGAAACGTATAAAAATTGTTATCAATAGAAAAACAGTTGAAACTTTCTAATATATAAACTTCCTAATATTAAAATTTAGTAAAGCTTCCTAAGATTTTTAAATTAAAAATACACAAAAGAGAAGCGAAACTTCCTAATCTGTTTCTAATTTTTTTTATTGCTTTATACATTTATATTCTTTCAATATTTTATTTATTATCATTTATAATTTTAATATTTTATTGAATACTATCACATGACAAAATTATAAAACTTAAAAATACTTAATTATCAAAATATTACACCTAAATTCTAAAATATTAAATCATTTACTATAATGGCGTGACAAATAGTATGCTATTATTTAAAATAGATCCTGACTTTTAATTTTAAATTGAATCTTGTGTGATTGCAAAAAATGAAATCTGCTATATGATAAATAAATATAAAGATTAGTGTATGATAAATAAATATAAAGATTAGTCTAACTTGTTAATAAAATTTACATATTTTTTTTATTTTCTTGAATTTAATTTTTGAGGTCAATATTCAGAAAATTAAATTCCTCTATATGCATTATATCAATGTGGTATATCTTTAATATTATTGAAGGAGAGACTTAATTATAATGGATACTTAAATTGCTGAAAATATCCTGAATATATCCTGAATATATATATATATATATATATATCTGTGTGTGTGTATCCATGCTAGTTGTTCTAAGAATGATGAAATGCAGCAGAAACCAATGCAGTAAAACAAAATTAACTGTTCTTCAACTCTTAGCGATTTTATTGGTTAATTAAACCCTTCGAGAACTAGCCTTGCACTCTTAAAAATAATTTGAGAAAAATAAAACTAAGCGTAGGCAAAAGTAACGAAACAGTTCAGTTACCTGCTAATGCATCAAGAAGTGTAGACTTGCCACAACCTGATGGACCCATTATAGCCAATAACTGTCCAGGCTGAGCATAGCCAGTGACACCTTGAAGGATGGATTTGCTGCCTTTTCTCCCATTTGAAACCGTCATCCATAAGTCCTCCCAAGTCAAGAAAACACCATCAGTGACACCGCCTCCTCCTCTTCCGCCGCCTCTTGGATTGGGTGGTGGTGGATTATTGATGGTTTCCACTTCTAATACTGCCATAACTTCCCGATCACTATGAAAAGAAGCCATGGGGTGTGTGCGTAAGATTGATGTGTCCAAGAAAAGGTTCAGTTATTTATAGCGTTTGGGAGCAGTTAGGTATATAGTGGAGGTGACAGGAACGGGTATAACAACTAATTGGGTAGTTAAATTTAAATTTAAATTATTATATATACTTATATTTTTATTTACATTAAATAAAATTATTATATACACTTATATTTTTATTTATATAAAATAAAAATCTAAATCATTATATACACTTATATTTTTATTTACATTTTCAATATGAGATTCTAACTATTAACATTTGGCGAGTTAGAGGGCCTGCAGATTGAGATGAGTAGCTATCATTTGGCAACTGTCTTCTCGTACTATAAACCAACCACAATATATTTTGGTTCAGCACATGGGAAATTTAAGTTCTGAAAGTCATATTTTTAAAATGTTTTAATATTTTCTTTATTTTAAAAAGTTTGTCTATTTTTTTAATCTTCTAAAATATATATCCATCTTTATTAAATAAAAAATATTTATAATCAATCTTATTAATTTACCTTTATTAATTATTAAACTAGAAAAATAGATTTTTTTCCTCATTAAATATAATTGAGGTTATAAATGAAAAAAATATACTACAAATAATGAATTGACAAAGTATTAAATGTTTTTTCCTTATACAATATGAAAAATGGATGGTGACAATTTTTTTAGTAATAATAATAATAATAATATTTCCTCCGTCCAACTTTGATATACCACTTTCAATTTATACAATGATTAAGAAATTCAATTTTTGCAATTAATATCATTAATTTTAACTATTTTTTATTAAAATATCCTTAATAATCTTTTTCATACATTGCACAATAATTTATATTGTATAGAAATGAAAATACAAAAACGAAAAAACATGGAAATAATACGGAAAAACAACATTTAAAATATTTATAAAAGGAAACATAGAATAAACGTCAAAAATAAAAAAAATGTAGAAACGTTTTGGAAACGGAAAATGTAACTCAATAAAAATTTTCGTGTTATATAAATAATAATTCTTGCCAACTCATTTTATGAAAGTTAACTAATAAAGAGTATTTTAAATATTTAATTATTAAATTAATAATTAAAAAAGAAAATGACTTATATTTTTAGATGGATAAAAAAAAAGACCTATTAAAATTAAACAGAGCTAATAATACTAATAATAATAAATATTTTAGTAAAGCTTGAATATGAGGCTAAAAATGAAGCTTGGATAATCGCTGTCCAAGACCAAACTTGTGATATTTATGACCAAACTGACGTCCTGTAATCACTCATTTTTCACATGGGTTTAGACAAGACTTGTTGCCGTGCATTGGACAAGACTTGTCATGGCAAAATTGTCCAGGGAGAAAAAAAAAATAATAGAGAAAATAAATTTTATTTTTTTATTTTTTTTTATATTTAGATAAAAATGAGAAAAAATAAATTTTATTTTTTTTCATTTATTTTTTCTTCTCATGTTAGGATAAGAAGAAAGAAAAAAAATAAATTTATTTTTTCTTCTTTAATAAAAAGGCATCAAATTCTTTTAAATCATCATATTTTAATCTGCATGTAAATAAATTTTATATATAAAAAAGAAAGTAATATTAATCTACATGTAGATTAAATGAGTTTTCTATAAATTTAAAATTAAATTATTAATTTTATAACAATTTCTAACTCTTTTATTTATATGAAATTGTGAACATCCTTATTAGAAACTCTCATTTCGTATCAAAGTCATAGTCGATATTATCATTAGCATCAATATCATTATTAATTTCATGTAACTGAACTTATTTTCAAAGTAAAAAGAGTATTTATAACTAAAATTATGGTTGTTTTGATCATCCACAGCTTTTCCAGATCATATTTTTCTCTTCTTCAAGCATTTCGATGATTCCCTGAACGTTATTAGCATAAAAGTTATTAAAGGATAACTTTCTAATTCAACTTTTTTTTTTTTGCATATTTTAAAGTCTAATTTTGAATTTATTGTATTGAAAGAAATATACATTCTAATTAAGTTAGATTTTTACAAGATTTAAAAAAGAAAAAAAAGTCTATCATTCACTATTAATGATCCTGGCTTTTCGCTCTCCATGTGAATTATTTATCCTATTTATTTCTTTTTTTAAAATACAACACAAAGTAAAACCTATAAAAAAAATCACAACAATCGTAGAATTAAATGTATACATACACACAAATAAGAACATAACTAAAATTGATAATTATAAATTACACTTTTACCTTTTTGGATTATAATTTTTATAAATATTATTTTATAAATAAACAATAATTTACAATGATGAATTAATTATTTTACTGACAAGTTTGTATTTGTGGATTCCTATATGATATTTTATATTTTTTTGAGAATATATATATATATATATATATATAGAGAGAGAGAGAGAGAGAGAGATGCGCCAATAAATCCTAGCTAGGTTGGCACCCCTTAGCATCCGTATCATGCCCAACCTCAACCTTATTCATTAAAAGAAAATAAAAAACATGAATCCATCCAAAGCATATCCAAATAATATCTAACTTCAAAATAATGAGGAAAAGAAAACTTGTGAATAAGAAGTTTAGAATCCAAGCTAAGGGTGCCTCATTAAAAAAGCTTTGAAGCAAAATCCATTGGAAAAATCCACTTCAAATGCAAAAATCCATACCTAAAGCAATGGCAAAACAAACTTTTAACACTAAAATATATATAAGTAATTTTTATTATTATTAATGAAATTTAAATATCATATATATATAATTTATAATTTTAAATTGCTCTTTAAGTTACTTTTTTGATTATTTTATTATAATTTTTATAACTTAAATGTTATTTTATAAAGATGTTACAGTTTATAATAATGAATTAAATACTTGTTAACAAGTTTTGCTATGGATTTATATATATGTGTATGAGAGAAATTCAGGCGTAAAGAAGTTAACACACTTTCACATTATGCAATTACTATATTTTCATTTTTTTTTATAAAATTTTGCATTAGGATTGAGTATGATTTGGTCTAGTTTGATATTTTGAAAAATAAAAGAATTGAGCTGAATCATTGGACATTTAAAAATTAAAAAACTCAAATTAAGATAAAAAAAAATAAAGGACTGAATTTAATTAAACAAAAAAATAAACTTGATTTAGTTAAGTTACTCGATTCTAATTAGTTTAGTTTGATTCAATTTAATTTAATTTAGTTATTGATTTTGAATTAGAAAAATAAATTTCCATGCTCAAATACATTCAATTCTCATAAAATTTCAATTATTATTTTATCTTATAAAACTCAAATTGATACAATATATTAATTATATTTGTAAATAGCATTCATTAACATATGCATTTTGTGTCCCATACCTTAATAGAATCAATATATATTTTTAATTCCAATCACAAAATTAATTTTAAACAATTCTTTGTCATTTATCAAACAATTGTGCATAACATAATCACATATTATTATTTTATGTTATGTAATAGAAAACTATCATATTAAAAAATATAAATAGAAAATTAAAAAATTTGATTTTCATATAAAAAAGACTTTCTAAATAAGAAATTAAAAACCTAAAAAAGAAAGAAATTTAAACAGGAAGCTAAAATTATATAAAAAATTTTCTGAACAGAAAATTAAAAAATCTAAAAAGTAAAAATCTAAATAATTTTCAAATAGAAAATTAGGAAAAATCTAAAAAAATAAAAATTTATTTAAATAGAAAATAAGATTTAAACTAATTTTATTGATTGTTTAAAATTTTAAGTAAGTAAGGGCTAGCAACAGTATAATAAATTATCAGAAATACTTTATTCAAGTTTTAATAAATTTTATCTTAAAACTATGCTAGACAAGATTGAAGGTATAGATCAATAAACAATTTGTTATTACAATTATCTCATATATATATATATATATATATATATATATATTATAAAATACTTAATATTATTTATTTTATTGATTTTCATGAATTACTTCATTCAAATTTAATACAATTTCTCTTAAAATTGTGTCATATAAAATTGAATGTATAAATCAATAGACAATGTTTTATTATAATTACTGTTATACATG